>JAMKCH010033390.1:0-15747 GCA_023653785.1 Ophioderma brevispina
GAATTAGTTACCCGAAGTCGTCATCGCTTTCTGAGTCTCAGATGAACGCGACTATTTTTCACCTCCCATCCGTCCAGCAATTTGAGCCTCCAAACTCAATTTCATTCCAAGATATAAACAAAAAACCGCCCGGCTTTTTAAAGGTGGGGTTAACCCACAATATTAGCACAGATTGTAATAGGGGCTCGTTGCAACCAGCCATTATTGTGTCGACCATCAAAACCGCAAGTTTCGTTTCCCACGGTATTGATGGGGTGTATGTGCAAGTTGTAGGCTCTCATATCAAGTAGAGACACAATAACACCATAAAATTGGAACCAAGCACCCTTTAAAGTACAAAATGGGATATTTTAGGCATTAAAAATCATATCAACTTGCGTCAGTTTGACCAGATCATAAGGGCACGCGCCCCTGCGGGGGGCTTGTGCCATGTTCTTGTTGTCAAACTGAGCAGATGCATGATTGTTTTTGCCAATGCACTGAAAGCTAAAAATATTCAGCCATAACCTCTCTAACGTACAGGTAGTTTACTGAACCATACATGCAACTGTGCAAAAATCTCAAACGTTGGAAATTGGAGGCACTCTTCAAATAAGTGTTATTGACTTTAAAGGGATAAGCAGGTATTTGCTGATCTGAAACATAGCAATAATCATCAAATCTATTATTTTGGCTATTTTTGTTACTGGCATGGAAGTGCTAACACGATCTGCAAGGTATCCACTTAAAAAATCCCTGTATTAAAGACAAGGCGGGAATTTTTATCTGATTCTGTACTTTCTATCCGCACATCAAAATTGACTTGCGCTCAAAAAAGCTCGTCCCTGGATATCCCAGATTTTTAGTGGTATTGTGCACCATGATGCTAGAGTTGACCCCAAACACAAAACCTAATTGATCTTTCTCATTCTGGGGTAACTCACAATAGCTGTTTTTAGAGTATATATTTTGCGATGTCATCGCCGTAAGTCTACAAATTTTTTCACTTTTGGTGTTTTTTCGTATCTAATTAAGTTAGTTATATATGTAATTGTAAACACTTATCCATGATTTATGAGCTGAAAAATGGCATTTCCCACATTTTTATCTCTCACATGATCGCTGCTGATCCCTTTAAGTGTGGAATTTTACTGTAACCTCCATATAAATTAGGACAGCTTCACAACTTGACCACCGGTTTGCCTGCCACTCTTTGTCATAAGTGGTTGACGCTTCTTACCGGACAGTAAAATCGTCCATTCTCTCCCCGGAACAAAGTAAACTTGAAAGTTGTTTACAGTGCCACCTAACAGGACCCAACATTGATGTGGATGGCACAAAGGGGGAAGGTTTATGGAGTAGCAAAAGCTTTAAGCTTGATACAAAAAATAAACAGACTGAATTAAGCAAATGTACAAAGACCACATGTTCACAAGGGTATCAACTAATTATGACCCAGATTGCACTTCCAACCAGGCAGTGGCCGATTTAAGAGTCAGCAATGTTAGCAGCTGCTGACAAGCCCCTCTAAAATCTGCATCTCAGGGCACTCAGACACCATAGTCGCACTAAGTGCGACATTACGTCATCGCTTCGCGACGGCGAACTAAATGGGGCCCACCCAAGCTGTGACATGGGCCCTTTTCACTAAATACACAGTGCAAACCAGGTCTTTCTAGGTTTCATCTGGTTTATAGTACTCTAAACAATTGAAAAAAATACATCGAGTCCTCGGACCGCATGTGGCGCCTGCCGTCGCGGTTGTGAATGTGGCCATAACAGACCTTGATCTGATATGTGACCTTTGACCTCATCAACAAACTGAGGGATCCCATGTTGAAACTATGATTAGTTTCGGTTAAACTTGGAACTTCAACTTCTGCATCATGAGGTCAATTTTACCTTTTCAGCCTATTGTACAACTTGACCTCACAGGATTTGACCTGGGGCATGTGACTTTGACCTCATCAACAAGTGGGGATGCCATGTTGCACTGTTGACCCAAGTTGGGTTAAATCCATCAAAGATGTGGATATTACATGCAAAATGTTAACCCTTTTTCACAACAGACATCAACTCCCAACAATCCTCACCCCGACCCCCTATCTCCCAAGACATTCATCAACAACAGACAATACAGTGGGACAAAAGTGATCCCTAGTGTCTTTCTGCCTTAAGGAAGGGCGACACAACAACCAACCGATACAAACAGATTGTTAACTGCTGGTTCAGTTTTGAAGCTGCCCTTACTAAAAAGACCCAGGAATCTTCGCTCTGCGTTTAGTGTGTGGTAAGTACTGGGGGCAACTATTGAATAACATATTGGACCCTATTTAGCACTTGGGCGCTTAAGTCAGACTTTTTCAGGGAACACATTACTAAAATCTTTGAACATGAAAGTCAAAATTGGGTGGTATATACTTGCATGAAAATGTTTTTGGGGGGGTCAAAAATTATACAGAATCATAAGCCAAACGTTTTATATGATACACGCTTGAAATTAGTTATACAGTGCATTGAAAAGGGCGCTTACAGAGTAAGTCAATTGTAATATGCTGTAGTGGGTACCAATTAGGGAAGGGTGGCTATGGTCAAATACAGTATTCATATCATAACCCCTGTGCCCTGCAAGCAACTTTGTAGATGCTAGTTAAAGAGGGTTCATATTTTTTATAAATGTTGAAATTAGCAATTTCCATGACCATATTTTGGAAATTCAGAAAAAAATAAAATCATTCTAAACAAGCCAACAAAGTCATAGGTTGGTGGTTTTAAGATGGCTTCCAAAATGACAGCATGTCAGTTGGAAGCCATCTAAAACCACCTGATTTGTCAATTTCTGCTTTTGCAAAAAGGTGAAAAAAAATCTTCATTTCCGGGTGGCATTTTTTTTTTTTCAAGAATTAGCATGACAATTGCAGTTAAATGCGCCAAACAAGCCTAGTCTTGTTGGTGTTTTTTTTAGATGCTTTCCAAATCACCTGCAGAATTGGAATGGGCCATCTCTAAAGCACTGACTTATGTGTTACCACGTATACAGAAACTGGCCCAGGGTGCTAAAGGGGTTGTTAAAGTACACAAAAAATAGTGAGAACATGTAGTTGGAGTAGTTGAGTGCACAACAGGAGAATCTTGATGTGTATGCCTGGGTGTTGTATGCATTTATAGCAATGTACTAAGGGAGTATAGATGTAATTTGCATCATCATTCTATAAGCCAGATGTGTTTATATTCTATCCTGTAATTGCTGTACTGGACCCTAGTATAGCCTGTTTGTTTTTAACCTGAAATTCGCTTGAATTTAGGGGGTGGGTTATATGGAAATCTCCAATCTAACATAAAACAGAAGCATCAAAATGTAAGCCTTTTCCGAGATAAACTTGTGCAGATGTTTCTAAAGTGTCAAATGGAGGGTGTGTTGCAACAAGAGACTGTAAATGAACTCCAGCATAGAAAATTAATTTGGTAGAGAAAATCACAACAAAGAAACTACATGAACAGTAATGATTGTATCAAAAAATTGATGCAATCTATTGCTTTCAAGCATCTAGAATTGTGGCAGAATTATGATCGGGATTTTTACGATTCTAAATTCTTTAACAAACACTGGGGGGGCTTAATCGAACAGTGACTATACGGTCAGTGCAGTAGTAATATTCTTTTTTTTTTTTTTTTTCTTTTTATTTATATAATATTGAATGGCTGTTGCGTTGATAACAGAATATATTGCACGGAGCTAGAAAAATATTGTAGGCCTACCGCCTACGAGTCGGAGATGATTGCAAAAACAATATTGTTCTAGTGAGTGCAATATAAAAGTATCATACGAAACAAGCCATTCCTCCCCCCCCCCCCTATCATATTATTATTTTTAAATATCGGCTTCAATACATAGCTGATCAAATGATCAAAAAACCAAAGTATACCAGTCTGAACAATACACACTGTTTCAATGATTCTTTCCCGCTAAAAATGTTCGGATGCGATACGATATTAAAAAGAATATTGTTATGGCATCCGGGGACTTTTACCCAAAAAGTACAATACAAACATGGCTTCATGTTCCCACTCAGAAGCCGGATATTAATAATAATAACTACTTTTGTATGCTGAACACGGCACAATTATTTTTGGATTCGTGAACGAATCCCTACAAAGCTTTCAGCTGGTAGACACATTCCTGCCTGTGGTAGACACATTTTCGCTATTTTAAGTAAATACCTTCATTGTCAGAGATGTCGAGCTCAGCGAGCCAACACTTCATGGAAACCCAACACTTCAATGGAAACCCAGGGAACCAATAGCGGATTAATTAAAAAAAAAATGTTCAAAAACCATATTGAGTGATTAAATTAGGCCAGAATGCCCCATATCCATATATTGGTGTGTTCTTTACCCAATATGGTGTGTTCTTAACCATAAATGGCGTGTTCTTTATACGAAATCCGACTTTCCAAGTAGCTTTTTCAGATATCAACGTTACTCCCCCCGCGAGAGCCTATACTCGTGCAATTCCATCGGTTAGCATAAGGAGGTGTTAAGTAAGTCATGGAGAGAAGTGGTCGTGTTTTTTTAATAGAACTTTTAGGATTCCTATGTCCAACCTCCCCTAAGTGACCTGTCATATGATGCTAAGTTTCTGAAAATCAGTGGCATCGATGGGCATTGTAGCAAGTCCAAAAATGTTTAGTATTGCGCCTTTTTTGCGTAAATAGCTAAAAATAGAATAGAAACGTGAATCTGATGCAGAAAAAATGGCGTCGTGCGTGTGTTCGAAGTGACGAAAAATATGAATGCAATACACCGTCTTTTACACGACCATTCTCGTGAAGCTTAGTGACGCGGTCGGAGGCGATTTTAGAGGCAGTGATTTAGCATTGAACCAAAAAATCGCTGTGGATTAATATATGGCCCCGTAGGTGCCAGACTGCACGATTCATTGTTGCTATCATCGACATCGTGGATCGCATGCCACTGTTATGTGGGATTCTAATTTTATACGTTGTCATGGTGTGGGCAAGCAACAAATGGAGTTGCACGTTTCATGAAGTTCGTAAGGGATACGATGATGAAACTTGTAGAAAGGATGGGGACGGGGTGGGGGGTGACAGTTGCAGTTGGTGACCTCATGTGCCCTTGGTGACCTCATTTGACCTTTGGCCGGTCCAAAATGTTAACCCTTTCCCGCAAGGCTTGTGTGCAAGTTAATCTTCTGGAGTCCGTACGGGTATTAATGTAACTTGGGGAAGGAAGCGGGTGGGTTAAAGAGTTCTTCGACTGATTAGATGTGGGCATATTTCGGGCAAATTACATATGCAATGAGCTAAATTAATATGCACAAAATCAGGTAATCACTTTATTTTATAAATGGTAATCGGACATGTAAAAATTCCTTCACTTCGCAAAAACCATTATGGTGTGCAATTTCTTTTGCACATTTAAAGTTCCTGATTACATGCGGATAGGTATGCAAATGAGCTAATTAAATATGCATATTGCTGGATCGCTAAAACGGGACATCGGATATGAAAAATGTCCTTTGATACATGAAAACTACTTATACCACAAATCTTGTGTGTGAATCATATGGAGGGGGCAGGGGGGGGGTTGGGGGCCGCAGTGGTGGGGGGGTCGCTGGTGGGCGGGAGAAGAGGAGGGGGGGATATGGGGGGACCTAGGGGGCGGGGGTTGGGGTGCGTCGGGGTGGTGGGGGCGTGGGAGGGGTCGGGTTGTGTGCGTCGGGGTGGGACAGTGGTTTGACAGTGGGGACCCCATGGGACCTGGTGACCCCATGTTGCCTTGGTGACCTAATGTTACATCACGTGACCTTGGTGACCTCAACGTGACCTTTGGGACCTAGGTGACTTTGGTGACCTCACATGACCTTGGCCCATTCACAAATAAGGTCGGGGGAGGGTCGGGTGGGGTGAGAAGGGAGGGGAGGGCTGTGTCAGGGAGGGGGAAGTGGGTGTTGAGTTGGGAGCCATGTTTGGGTGACTAATGTCACTTTGTGACCAAGTGTGATCTTTGTGACCTCATGTGACCCCACGTGACCTGGTGACCTCATGTCACCTTGGTGACCTTTCATGGAACCTTGGTGACCTCATGTCAACCTTCGTGAACTCATGTCACCTTGGGGACCTCATGTCACCTTCGACCCCATTCACAAACCGCGACGGCAGAGCCACTAGCGGTCCAATGACCGTGACATATTTTTTTTACTTGCATTTTTATTCAAATACAAATTTGTCCTTAGTGATAATATCATATATTTGAAAACAAAAAATCTAACCATTTGGCGAAAAGAAATTATTATCGTAGACAACATGCAGCAGATATTAAAAATCACCCAAAAATCACCCATTTTTTTTTAAAATGCTGCCCTTGGGCCAAGGAAGTGTTAATCAAGCCCCAGTGGGTCCAGGGCAGTGGTAAAGGCATATATATATATACAAAATACCAAAAAAATACAATAGCGGTTTGTTGTAATTTGTAAATAGGATAAAAAGCCAGCTTATCAATTTCTATCACACATTTTAATAGTTCTATGCGGTCCAGGGCAGTGTTAATTAAAAGTTCGTATTCATAATTTTTCATTACCACAATTACATATGAAATTCCAGACCATTCCATCATTCCAAAAATAAAGGCCATTCTTTAATTCATTGTTCAGTTACCAATAGTCATTCCCTTCAGGGTCCGCCATCCAAAAACGGGCTGCAAAGTACCAACAGTCACAACCCACCAAACCACAGGTGCCAGGAATCCACACGGGCGGGGACCGCTCTTGTTAGATATCAAGTGCCTAAGTATAGGCATATGGAAGAGTTTCTGTTGGACGGTGGCTCCCAAAAGTGAACGCTTTATTTGGATTTTGACCAAAAAGTGTTTTTTTTAATTTAAAAACTTAATTGGTGGATTCTTGGTGTAAGCTAACACAGAAATTGCTTATCAGGTAAAAACATTGAGGGATTATGCACGTTATTCTAATAAAGGTCTACAGGATTTCGTAAGCAAATAAAAAAGTAGGGTGACATCATATTGCATAGTGTCTATAATCTATAGATAATCACTAACATAATCACAGAAAATATGGCTGACTTGAATTCTTTTTGCACCTGTAAATCCTTTGGTACTTTGAGAAAATGGTCCCGCCTATATGGATGAAACAGATTGAGACAAGATTAAAGCAAAGCACCACTTTCAAAACTTACGTTTGTTTTATACATTTAAGGAACTTTTCATTGTTTACCGATGACGTTACTTGTTTGTGGTTGCTAGTAACGCAGTGACAGAGCCACTCAACAATCCCTTGTCATGCTATGATGGGTGTGTGTGTGTGCTTTTTTTTATTTGTTGGTTTGTTGGTATTGAAACAAATACTCTATACTTATACAGATTGCATGGATTTGATGAAACTTGGTCAAATATCCTTGGTTGAGAGTAAATGAGATTGAGTGGTTGTACAAAATGGCTGTCGAATTTTAATCTCGGGTCATTTGGGGACTATTGAAATACAATTATGCTGTTGTACAGGAATCGATGCATTTTCATGAAAGTTGCTCCGATTCATTGTTGACATTGGGGTTGTTTTTTATTGTTAGTGATTAAGGTCAAAGGGCATCAAGGGCCACAGCAACCCATCATTATTTCATAGATGTAATGATCATGAATACCAAAAAATAAGAATGTAGTTTGTTACATGAGAGAAAATGTATTAATGCTGTAAACCCATCACCAAATATGTGATGACCCAATATGTCTACAAGATAATGTTGATAATCACCAAAATTGAGTTATCATTGCATATATGGCCTATATTTCTACATTCTAAGCTTTCAATTTGTTAAAATTCCAAGGTCTTGCATACTTGCGAGAAAAATTTGAAAAGTTTTCTAATTTTGTCCTAGTATTGTGGCTATACAGGTGTATCTTAATTTTGTTATTATGCACCAACATTGTTTGGAAGTGGATCGTTTGGGTTACATATAGGAATAAGTTTAACTGATATTATTCTTTCTGGTTTGGTTGAAACTGGAACTTGATTGAAATGTCACAAAAATGCACCATTTATTATCATTTTCATTTTTTCCTTTGGGTGTAATTGTCTGTGAATGCAGACTGTTGTAGTGCAATAGCTGCCATTGGTCAGAAATTCCATCAAGGCATACTATAGCCAAAGGTCTTTGGGCAGTGGCTTTGAATGTTCTTCAGATGACTGTAAAGAGAACTATTTCAAAAGCAACTGACTAGGAAGAGATAAATGGAGTGATCTTAATCAGGGGTTATCAATATATTAGCTAATGGCCAAGCAGAGAATACCAAACATATTTGTAAGTTCCAACTTGAGGGCCAAAATACACCGAAATTCTGTTTCCTTTATATTTTGAGCAAGTCAAGGCCAAAAATCAGGTTGGCGAGGCCAGATTTGGCCCGCGGGCCTCCCCGCCTATTGAAAACCAGTTCTTAATACATGGCAGCACACACATATCACATTGCAGCTATTGCACTATGACCTTCTTGCACTCACACAACCTTTGTAATGGTAACTTATTTACGTTTACCCTTTGAACCCTTCAGAAAACTATGTTCAGCATGGAAAAAATGCTATGCACAAATGCAAACAAGCCTAGTCTTAGGTTAGTGTTTGAGATGGCTCCCCAATGACTGCAGGTTAATTTTGGGAGGCCAACTCAAAAGCCATGACTTTTTATGTGTTAAACCAATACAGAATCTACCCAGGGAACGGGGTTAAGATGAAGCCATTAGAATCTTACCCAGGTTGAAAGGTTAAGAGACACGGCCATTCAACACTAATGCGCCATCAAGATTTTTAATAAATCAATATTTTTGCATGGTTGTAAAGCTTTATATAGCATGAGCCTCGTGAATTTGATATAAGACCAAATCAAGCCTTATGGGTAAACAGAACGATTTTATAATTATATGTCGCCGGCGACCACATTAATTCAGCAGCCGACGGACATGGCCGTTTGACACAAGAAAACGCATGTCGTATGCATGTTCCCACGGCAATGACCTGTTTGACTAGTTGTCACCTTGTGGTTTTAGTATCAATGAGTACGAGTCTATGTTATTCATGTAATATACACATTTGTTGATTAAAGTTATGGAAAACTTAAAAGTTAGCCTACAAATTACTGAATGTCTTAACCTCGTATTAATGTCCCCTCTGTTGAGGAGTGATTTTATTCGTGTAAAAATGTATGTATTCTTGCAATGGCCTAGACTATCATTAAGGCAAATTGAAGAAATTCATATTTGTGAAAATGTGCCATGCCGCTTTAAGATGGAAGTCATCCCAAAAGCCGCTGACTTAAGTGTTATAACTATACAGATTCTACCAGGGTTGAAAGGGAGAACTTTTCTCTAAGCAGCACTGGCACATTTTCAGAAAAAATTGAAATTCATTTCAATTTGCTCTGCAAATGATAGTTAGGCCATTGGAAGAATGTGAGATAATTTCACACTAAAAAATAACCTACCCAAAAAGAGATAGGGGCCAGGCATGAAAAAGAGGCTAAAGAATTCAAGGTTAATTTGTAGGCTAACTTTAAAGTTTGCAGAACTTTAATCAAACACAATGTGTCTATTACATGAATATCATAGATCATACTCAGTGATAATGATCACAACAGGTGCACGACCCGGTCAAACAAGGTGAATGCTGTGAGAATCAACTTTGGTGGGTGTTACACGCCATTTACGGATGTGGCTGTTATTATAAAATCGTTCGTTTACCGATAACCGCGATGATTTGGGCTAATAATTTCAGGTGAGGGCTAATGTATATACAGCTTTAAAATCATGCCACAAAATATCAATTGTGAAATCTAGAGGGCACAATGTTGTTCAAATGTGCCAGGTCTCTTTAAATTACCTCTTGAACCAAATCATGAAGTCATAAAGGGAACGTACGCTGGTGCACTCGTTGTGGACAATGGGAAAGTTAGAGAATTAAGGTATGATTTGGGAACCAGTACTATCTTTACGGTGAATTAAACCAGGCGATATCATATATTATGTGGAAGAGGCCAAGTTCTTCCACACAAATAATGGTGTCCCGTTTAATCATCATGAGAGGAATAATAATAATAATAATTAAGCAGAGATTTAATAGCACCTTATGCTATTGGCCTCAAGCGCTTTCACAAATGGCCGCTGATCACTGTGGCCCTGTCATACCATAAACCATTTAGCATCATTTCAAGGGTATGCAGCAATCGGGATCAGCGCTTTCCCGTATCAGCAAACATACATCTAGAATACCATCGCAGCCGGGACAGCTTCCCAAATATCACATGGAACATCGGGACAACCTGTGGTTAGTTTCTTGTCCATGGAATTACAAGATAGCTTAATCTCACAGGGCTCGAAAGCACGGCTATACGCATGGATGAGCAATACACTGGAGTCGAGCGCTTACCTCTTGATCAACTGTCCCCGCTTAAAGTGCCAGTGCCAGTTCCCAAAATATACCTTAATTCTCATTCTTAAACAGCTTCATAATTTAAGGTCATCTTAAACCCAGTTTCGCGATACTTTATGGCTTAATACAAAAAGAAAGGACTGTCACCACCCAGTGACAAAAATCGAACAACCTGTTGAACGCAACGAACATACGCAACAAGACACAACATTGGCAGGCGTACGCGAACGTAGCAAAACGCGGTATGATCCGAGCGCTTCAACCTCCACATAACGTCAATACGCAATGCGTACTACCTGGGTTCAATTGTTAAATTGAACCCGGGCATCAGCCAATGAAATTTCTTACATTTTCACAGTTGTTTAAGAATGTGAAATTAAGATTTGACATGCAGCAGTCACAGGTGCATTTTGTGTTGCTGTCTTTGTTCGCACTTGTAATTACGCTCACACTTGGTACGGTGCCAGCGCTTAATGCACATCCAAGATACTGCCATGACGAGGTGAAACAATAGTTTTGCTAGGTGAGGGAGGGGTACAAAAAACCAACTATGTTAGCTATATTCTTAAAGCAATACCAGTGCATTGTTTGAAGGGCGTCACCCATTTTCAAAAATTGAGATTTTTGAAGTTGCATTGTATGGTAAATTGGCTAGTAAACTATACCTGTGAATTGTAAAGCTCAAACTTGTCTATGTATCGCAAAAGAAGGAATTTTGTAATTAGAATAATTAATATTGGTTAATAATGCAATGGTTGCTGGAAACTTCCTTTCAATATGAAATAGCCAAGTATGTGTCTATGCTCATCCATTAGTTGTTCAGTTGGTTCAGGCAAGTCAAGTTAGAGGTCATTTTAGTGAGGTGGCACTATTTCTCAATGGATGGACAGAAATTTGAGGCTTCCAGCTCCGCTATTAAATTACAATCGGATATGCCGATTCTAATTACAAAATTGAGCATCACCATGGCATTCACAGGTATAGTTAACTAAGCAATTAACAAGACTACTGTGCAAAAAGAGGGGCCCAGTGTATTTCATTTCATATCAGTTTGTTTCAAAATAGCAATTGTTGGCCATTTTGGATAAAAAATTACTACACAACACTGCACTTTTTTAAAGGGGCATTTTGTGATCCACAGCCTTCCCCCCCCCCCCATCTGTAAAGTTTTGCATTGACTTCTCAATCGGTTTGATGCAAGAGCTAAAACTGATTTTGTAATTCCCATAGAGTACTGTGTAAAATTAATATTGTTAAACCAAACTATATAACACATTTTTGCTCATAACATCCAAACCAACATCTTTAAGCCCTAAGATTTCACATGGTTAAAGGGGGATGGCCCGATTTAAGGATATGAAGTTTTTATCTTGATAGATTGGCCTTCGCCCCAAAACCCCATCTGTAAAGTTTTGCACCGATATTTCAATCCGTTTTCATGTGAGAGCTAAAAACGTGATTTTGTAGGCCCCATAGAGTACTGTGTAAAATTAATATAGGTTGACCAAAATGGGGTACATTTTTGCTTATAACTTCCAAACCAAACATCCTTTGGCCCTAAGATTTCACAGGGTAAATGAGAAAAATAGTAGCTTTCTTCTGATACCACAATGTTGACCACTTCCGGTAAAATCTGGGGCTTCTGGGGACGAGGCTATTAGCAATCGGGCCATGGACCTTTAAATGAGAAAAAAAGTAGCTTTTTTCAGACACTGAAATTTTGACCACTTCTGGTAAACTCGGGGGTTCTGGGAACAAGGTTATTAGTCCTCCCCCCCCCCACCCACCCCCCCCGAGAGTTTCAAAATTCAGGATAAACCGGGGTTTTAAGCAATAAATTGCGTACAAATCAGGGATTTTTTTACTGTTATGAGTTATTTATGTAATGTTTTGCCCCTTCTATGATTTTACCCTGGCGCCGCCCCTAAAATGAGCTCTTGATAAATATGCAAATATGGTCAAATGGTAGGGTTCAACATGTTCAATCATTGTACCAAATATGAAGTTGTTGAATGGGTTGAAGAGTAACGAGTCCATTTTTACTACACAGATGGATGGACAGTTTGTCAGACTAGACCGCACCATACCATCAAAGTAATCGCTTCTATCAAAGTAATCGCTTCTATCAAAGTAATCGCTTCTATGAGTCTGATTTTGGCCCAAAATTTTGCTCCATAATTTGGAGCATAAGTAATCTGGAGAAATATTCTAAGTCAAATTTTATTATTTATTTATTCATTATTTATTCAGGAAATTCCTTCAATACAAACTACTGATCTCCCAGGAGATCCTGATAAACTTAAACTACAAAGATGAAATATGTACACAATCAGGTTAAATATACTATAAAAATGAATCAAATTATGCAAAGGCATGATAGTTATAAAGTAACAATTACAAGGCAATAGCACTTTTAAATTCATTTAAACTCATGGAATTAAACCTGGTACGAAGATCAGGAGAAAGCTTGTTCCATGAAGTTGTGGCTCTATAATGGAAGGTTTTTTTTCCAGTAAGTTGTTTTCCAAGTTGGACAACCAAACTATTATGAGATTGACTTCTATGCATTTTGATGATAGAGAGTGCAAAACAAACTTTGAACGACATATAAGTTGGAGCCATGTGCCTGAGACATTTGAATTAAGTAAGTAATTGGTTTTCCCATCTACAGTTATATTAAGTCTAACCCAGTCCAGCTCTTTCAACATTCTGTCCACTGAAGTTCTAATATCTGCAGAAAGTAAGATACGAGCAAGTCTATTTTGTAGGATCTGAAGATCATTGTACATGCTCCAGGACCATATGGCAAATATAGTTCTGAAACAGTATTTGACTTAGAATATTTCTCCACTGCTCCAGGAGCATATATTTGCCATATGCTCCTGGACCATTTGTGTATTCAAATATGCTCCAGGAGCATATTCAGCATATTCAAATATGCTCCAGGACCATATTTTATATGTATGCTCCAGGACCATATGGAAAATATGGTCCTGGACCATATTTGACTTAGAATATTTTTTTCAAATTATTTATGCTCCAGGACCATATAGTCCTGGACCATATATCGGGCCAAAATCAAAAAAAAAAAAAAAAAAAACAAACTATTATGAGATTGACTTCTAGTGCATTTTGAATGAGTAGAATGAGTGAAAACAAACTTTGAAGAAATATAAGTTGGAGCCATGTGCCTGAGACATTTGAAAGTTAAAGTAAGTAATTGGTTTTCCCATCTACAGTTATATTAAGTCTAACCCAGTCCAGCTCTTTCAACATTCTGTCCACTGAAGTTCTAATATCTGCAGAAAGTAAGATACGAGCAAGTCTATTTTGTAGGATCTGAAGATCATTGTACATGCTCCAGGACCATATGGCAAATATAGTTCTGAAACAGTATTTGACTTAGAATATTTCTCCACTGCTCCAGGAGCATATATTTGCCATATGCTCCTGGACCATTTGTGTATTCAAATATGCTCCAGGAGCATATTCAGCATATTCAAATATGCTCCAGGACCATATTTTATATGTATGCTCCAGGACCATATGGAAAATATGGTCCTGGACCATATTTGACTTAGAATATTTTTTTCAAATTATTTATGCTCCAGGACCATATAGTCCTGGACCATATATCGGGCCAAAATCTCATATAGAAGTAAAGTAATCCCTGTCATTCTGCAAGCAGACCACACTTAATGTGACAGGAGGAGAATTTTTGAGGATACAGATTTCACTCAATTTCAACTGAATCGGTCGTAGACCACCTACCGAGAACATTTCGAAGGTTTATTGAACAAACGAGTACAAAAGAAAACCGCAAACCTTGGTTTGAACTTGCCTTCTATCGCAATCGTCCCCATAGAAAACCATGCTTTGATTTTCTGTCGTGCACGACAGAAAGTACTAAATCATCATCTTATTACATAAAGACGGCGTGTTCAGCTAATTCACTTCAGGTGTGATCTAATACATTGGTAAGCATTCCAAATATGTAAAAAACCGGGGTTCGAGAAAAATTGGGGGTGCTTCTTTCTGGAAATCTCCTCGTGTCTCTTTAATGACACTGCTCATTTTAGTGTTACCATTTTATGACCCCTTATTTTTAGTTAAAATGTGCTTGCTGGCAGTTTTTATTGTTTTTTATTGTTGCTTATTTTTTGCCCATCCCTGCTGCAGTTTTGGATGGCTGCTCCCTTGGCCTGTCCACTTTCATGCCCCTGGTCAGCAGTCCTTGGTGTGTCATGGCCACCTATTCGTTCAAATTATGTTCTGCACCTTTTAAAATGTATATTTTATATATATTATTCTGTGTACATTATTTGTTTGTATGATGTCAATTTTAATGTATTATGTTTGACCCCTGGGCCAAATTGAAGAACAGTGCTGATCACTGAATTTGTTCCCCAGGCAAAAGAAGTTTTAATAAATAAATAATAAATAAATAAAATAATGACCTTTAAAAGTTTGTGACCAAATAAATTGACAGCCCTGTGATTTGAAAAACAAAAATTGTCAAATCTGTTTTATGTCTGTAATGGATATGTAATAAGTATGGCTATATTAACACTCCAAGTGATGAGACTGGAAACAACCTAATAAAGACAAAAGTGGATATTGTACCGGAGTACAAGTGTAAGGCTGACGCTTTCAACCCCAGTGGCTTTCGGCATGCAATAGAGGACATGCAAAAAATAGGGGTCTTTGTGAGAGACTGCAAATTTGCCCATAGTAGAGATTATTTGAGTGACAAATTGGATAAATCTTTCCAAAAAATGGGGTCTTTAGGTGCAATTTTTTGCACAATTTTCTAAAATGTAGGGGTCTTCGGGTGAAAAATTTCAAAATCCCCCCCCCCCCAAAAAAATAGGGGGTCTAATTGGGTGACGGTGGTAAAATTAAAAAAATATGGGGTCTTTGGGTGAAATTGTAAAAAAGAATGGGATCATAGGGTGACAATGAGGCTGAAAATGGGAGTCTTAAACAGCCTTACGTATGCTTCACTTTCAAAATAGCAGCCCCCCCTCCGATATTGTAGTCGTTACTGCATGGACATACTATAATTGAATGGAGATTCATATTATTGAACACTGCTGTTTTCTTCTTTTTGTCATTTTTCATTTAAAAAAACTTATGCAAATTCTGCAGATGTATCCTTCACTTCAATCTTGATACTTCTGCAAATTTTGAATGTTTTGACTCTTTGGTGGGTAGCTTATAGTGCCTTTGAAATCATTGGCATATAGCCTATTGACAGTCATCAATCAGCTTTTTAAACCTGCCGCATCAGTTGCAGACGGCTATGGTCAATTATTATT
>JAMKCH010033391.1:0-16644 GCA_023653785.1 Ophioderma brevispina
CCTCATCCAGGTCCTTCCCCGCAAGTGGAGCCACTTGGGGAGGTACAAAAATGAGCTCAAGGATCATGGATGCCATTGGTCGATAGTGATGGCGTACCGATGCTGGCGTGGGACCGCTACTAGACATGGGCTCAACCGAAATTTTTTAATGTGGCATAAGGGGTGTCTGATGGCTTTTTGAGCACAAAACTGCACTAGTTGGATCATTTGTAAGTATACATGTACAAAATAGAACCATCTCACAATTTTGGTGAGTATAAACGTGTTAATCAATTTTAAAATGCCGTAATTTTATATGAGAGTAGACAAACAGGGAATGTCTACAAAAAGAAAATATATGAATTGCACAACCGAGGGTTTTTCCAGAAAAATCGCTCAATTTGGGTTGTACTTTTTTTTGACTCACTCTGTAGTTCCTATATAGTTCCAATTTTCTTTTTTCCACCTAAATTTATCAAATTTGCACCCACAATTTTTTATTACATTTGTCCACCCTTTTTCTTATACTTTTTCCCCTGTCCCCAATTCCCTAAGGTCGAATATTTTTTTCCTCATAACTCCTATTTCCCATCATAGTTTTTTGTGATCTTATTTTTCTGCCCTAAGAGACATCCATGTACCCATAACTGTCCGTGTCTTTAACCTTTTCATAGCCCAAACCCCTCCCCCTCTAATAACGTATTGGTCCAAGTCAGAAACTGGTCCTCTTTTTTGTTTCATCCAACACAGCCAAAAAGTTTGGAAAAACACGCCAATTTCATTCAATAGATTGTAAACTTTTAATGTGTACACTGGAGACCCACAAAATATATATTGCTGCAGCTTATATTCCCAAGGTTTTAATTCTAATAAAATAAGCGTAATTATACAGGGTGGTTAAAATTATATAGGGTGTCCATGAAGAAATGTTTTTTGCCCATAATGAAGACCACTGAATTTTTTAAATCAAATGATGAGCCCAACCACTTATGAATTTGAAATGATACTAATTATGGCTATCAATAAAAATAATTAAGGGTTCTGTTGTCCCCTGTGAGGCGAGAAATACAGGGTGATCAAAAAACGTACTTTCAAATTGTAAAAATATGCCAGTATTGAGCATGAAACTTGTGGAAGTGGTTTCTTTACATTATACACTTTCTAAATTAGTGTTAATACAAACTTGGTATTTGCAACACATTTCTTTATTTTTTTAATGAAATATACCAAGTTTTCATAGAGAATCCAGTTTTTCAAATGGAAAAAGAAAAAAATAAAACATTAAAAATAGAATTTTACAAACCGGTATACCCCAATTTGACACTAGGGTTATTAAGAAATGTCGCAGTTTAATGTTTAACATTAAATTGAAAGGGGAAAGTAAAATATTTGTACACAATGTTTTTAAAATATGTTTGTATATAGGGTGGGCTGAAAAGTTCTCTTTTGTCACTTAGTCAGGGGATGTGGTATTAATAATTACGGTACATTTTTACAAACTTGTGAGGGTTTCACCACATGTTCAGGGTGATTTACATTAATAAGGATCACACATCTGCTCACCAACGTCGTTTTTAAAGTGCAACTATAGAACACATGATACCTTCATGGTCCTCAACTTTAAGGAAAAGGTATCATTTTCACTGCAAGTCAATAATACCGACAATAGATCACACAACAACTGGAATTACCAAATCGAAATCAGCAAGCAGAGTTTGTTGTACACACACTTTCTGTGTGACTTCATAAACATAATAAAAACCATGAAGTTATATTCTAGGGGACATAGGACCACTCCTTTGCACCCCCCCAAGAACTAAAACCAAACCAACTTTGTAGGTTCCTTTTATGACCCAAAACATAATCAGGATGTTCCAAATTTAAAAGTGCCCAAGGGGTATTCAAGATGGGCGTCCGATGGCCGCCCAAAAATAGGGGTTTTTCACTAAATGAATTAAAACAAGAGATAACAAAACTTTAATGTCAAGAAACATCAAACAAGATAACTATAGATCATATTAACGATTCTGTGAATAAATAATTTAATTCACATGTTTTAAAATTTCAAAATGGCGTCCAACTGCCGCCAAAATAGAGTTTTTCACTAAAACGTATTAAACAAGTTATTAAAACTCTAATTGAAAGAAGATCCAATGAGATGAAAGTCTTCAGTGATACTGAATAATCTGTGCCTCTAAAGAATGTCATTCACAGATTTTAAATTCAAAAATGCGTCCAAAATGGCTGCCGGAATAGTTTTTTACTCTATGCATTGATAAAAACAAGAGGTAAACCGTAATTGGTCGAGAGGGTTCCAGAGTTTCAGATGATATGAATACCATCTGTACTAAATATTTTATTCACATGTTTGAAATACTAAGTGGGGGAATCAAAATGGCCGCAAAATGAGCAAAATGGCCGCCAGTGACTTTTTTTCCCCTTTATAATGAGTCACAACAACAAAAAAATTACACAAACTATACAGTGAGCATCATTACAAAGAACATATCTACAGAAAAAGGATATATACATATATAATATACGATAAGCTTATGTGTGGGTTGGGGGAAATTCGATTTTTTTCTATGCACTAATTAAATAAGTTAGGGGGAAATTTGTTTCCCCTGAAACGGTATCTTTTGTTTGGTTTTATTCCGTCAAAGGATATGATATGATTTATGCAAATTAAAGATAATCACTAGACTAAACAAAGGATATGAGTATGATTAATCTAATAATAATAAGATAATAGCCTAGATGATAATTCAAATTTCCCCCTAAGTGTCATTGTAAAGTAAGTATTTATTACATTATGATACAATACGTATATGGTTACATTGGAGTTACTACTGTAGATATAATAGCTTGTATGGGGTAGTTTCTTGTCAGAAACAAGGTTTTTTTTGAGCTTGATTTTATAAAAATTGAGGTATTTTAAGTAAAATGTGGTCAAGAACCGATTCTTACTAAAATGTGGGGGTCCCTTGAACTTAAATAGGCTTAAAATGGGAGTCTGTGCGAATGAAACATCGGCTGAAACTGAGGGTCTTATGGGCGGCACATCCCAGACCACCTTTCAATGTGAGCACCCCGGGCCCTACAGTAGCTATTTACAGGCAAGTTTGAGTCAGAGATAAGGTGCTGGCCCTCCAGGATTCGCCTGACTAAATAAGTAAAGAAGGGTATTCCATTGTACCAACATCATGGCCAATTAACAGCAATTGCAGAATTACAAGACCCATAGATGCGTTTTGTCCAAAGTACCAAATTCTAAACAACCTCCACCTGGCAGAGCATAAAAACTGCCCTCATGGTGGCGGATGGATGTTTGTAAACGCATTCCAAAAAGAGGCTACAACCATTCCAAGGATACCATCGGGGGAGGGGGGTGCTTTTACAAGGTTACCAGGACCTTTGACCGTTTTCTGCGGACACTGGAAATGGCATCACATCAACCCAGCCATACGGTGGACAACAAGGACAATGTGAAGTTTTATTTAAAATACATTAAAAAAACAAGATGTTAAAAAAAAAAAACGATTGTGTTTGTTCTCTTACCCAAGTTGTTCGCCGTCTTGTCTTTGAAAGTGATGTTCAGCATTTATTCAATGTTCAATATTATTTTCCCTTTTGTCAGTTCAATATTGCGTATGAGACAAGGAACTAGCACTTCTAGCGGCAACCCCTACATGAAGAAGTAACAAATAAATGTGCATTCTTAATGTTGCCCAAATCCAACATGGCCCATTACAGCGTTTGCAGAAATTAAAATACCCAGAGGGGGCATTTGTCCAATCTACGAAATATCAGAGACCTTCACCTGGCACAGCATAAAAAACCTGCCCTCAGTGTTTGTCAACACATTCCAAAAGTTGCTATAAATTTCATGGATACCATCAGGTGCTATTAGAAAATGTACCAAAAACCTTAAACAGTATAGGCCATTGGCATTCATCACGCGCCAAAAACAACAGAGGGAATTATATTCAACTCAGACTGCAGATTGCATCTTTGCGCAAAGAAATGCAAAATCCATAAACTCAGTGACCGTCGCATAACAGGGATACAGCATCCTTGAATGCAGGAGGTAGCAATGCGTATTGGAATAATGCAATTGGGTTTTATATAATTTCTTCACATTGGCCTTGAGGTGATGACCCACCGATGGAGGGTTGATGTTGTTGTGCATCTAGTGGCATCAACAGGTCAATGTCCTAGTAAACTTCTAAGTACCCCCCCCCCAGAGCCCTTGGGAATGCGTTGACAAACATCCTCCATCATGGCGCAGGTGTATGCTCTGACAGGTGATGGTTGTTTATATTGTATTTGGACCAACGCATCTATGGGTTTGTAATTCTGCAAAATGTGTGTTGAATGGGCCATGTTTGATGTTGTAACAATAGGAATACCAACATTTCTTTACTTACTCAGTGCAGGCGACTTCCTGGAGGCGAGAGTACTTATCCTCTGACTCAAAACTGACTGTTAATTAATATACGTAGGGCCCGGGGGTTGCTCGCATTGAAAAGTGGTATGGCAAGTGCCGACGCCAATAAAGACACTCATTTTCAGGCCGATTTCCCGTTTCACAGACTCCCATTTTCAGCCTAATTTAAAGGAGGCAACGAGAGATTTCAATATCAGGTGGCCCTAAAAAAAATTGAAAAGTAGTGATTTTTGGCCTGATGTAAAGGGCCTTTCCATGAAAAAATATCCAACATTGAGAGGATTCATAAGCTTCTGTGAAAAATGGTCTTTCATACAAAATTGAATTGAATTGTATAGGAGCAAATACAAAAATTCCGCTATGTTGTATATGGAATATAAGCAAAACAGAATCACCTTTTTTCTCTCTTTTTAGGGCAGTCTGAAGCCAAATAAGAAGGTAAGAAGTTATTGGTGCTAGTATATATGAAAGTACATAGGACACAATATTTGGGTGCAGCAAAAAATCTTCTTGCACCTTTTTTTAAAATGCCAGAGCCCCCACATTTTATGTAAGAATCTGTTCTTGACACATTTACTAAAATACCTCAATTTGTAAAATCAAGCTCAAAACCCTTGTTTCTGAAAAGAAACTACCAAAATACAGCTATGTATATATACGTGACTAGCCAATATAAACATGTATATAAAATTTTGGTTACCTAATGTAATAATTCCTTACAAGACATTAGGGGGAAATTTGATTATGCATTGGCTATATCTTTTATTATTTAGTTAATAATACTCATATCTTTGTTAGTTAGTGGATATCTTTCATTTGCATAAATTAATATTCATATCCTTTGACGGAATAAAGCGCAAAACAAAAGATACCGTCAGGGGAAACAAAATTTCCACCTAACTTTAATTAGTGCATAAGAAAAGCGAAATTTCCCCAACCCACACCTCATAAGTTTATAAGGATATATATCTTAGTTATATATCCTTTTTCTGTAAAGGATTTTTTTTTGTAGATATGTTCTTGTAATGATTTCCGTTATTATAGTTATGTGTATTTTTGTGTTGTGACGCATTGTCAGGGGAGAAAAGTCCACTTGCGGCCATTGGGCTCCATTTTGCGGCATTGTGAAGTCCACTTTGATTTCAAAACATGTGAATAAAATTATTGTAGGTACAGATATATTCATTATCATCTGAAATCATTGAAAAACTTTCGACCTTACGGTATACACTCTTGTTTTCAATGCATTATAGTAAAAAAAACTCTTATGCGGCAGCCATTTTGGACGCCATTTTGAATTTAAAATTGTGAATGGAATTTTAGGCACGATGTATTATTATAACCTGAGGACTTTAACTCATTGGATATTCTGACAATTTAAGATTTTAATAATTGTTTCATACATTTAATGAAAAACGCTATTTGGCGGCCATTTTGGACGCCATTGAATTATTTAAACATGTGAATGAAAATTATTAGGCACAGATATGTACGTTGATCTAATACGTTATCTTGTGGATTTTTCCTGACAATTAAGTTTTTTATATCTTGATTTAATCATATTAGTGAAAACCCCCTATTGGCGGCCATCTTGGACGGGCATCTGAATAAAACCCACTTGGGGGCCACTTCTTTAATTTTGGGAACATCATGATTATGTTTTGGGGTCATAAGGAACTTTAAAAGGTTGGTTTTTTTATAGTTTGGGGGGGGGGGGTGCAAAGGAGGTGGTCATGACTCCCCTAGTAGTACATTGTTCCTTCGCATAAGTGTGCCTAAGCAGGAACTTTTCTGGCAGACAAAAACCCTCATCAAGTGACAGAACAGTAAAATAACGCTCAACGATTAGGTTTGTCATAGATATGTTTTCTTCAGTTTAATGGTTAATTCACTAAAGGTAATTAAATAAGTCACAACTACAAATTACTTTAATTAGTTATGGTACACTAATGTATACGCATACATGTATGAAGTAACAAAGAAAAAATATTTCAAGCTGATCACATGACGTGGTGTGTCGGTGGCACACTGTGACCATGACAGAATTTAATTATTTTGTTGCGAGACTAATTAATTAGCATATAATATAGTTACTTGAATTATTCAAATAAACTTGTGACAGTACATCATCTTTATTTTGTGAAATTAAGTTCTTTAGCATGGAATGTTAAACTGACACGCAAAAATTGGGAATCATTATTTTCAGTGGTAACCGTTAGTTGTTGGTAAAATAAAATAACTACACCGATTAACAGATTAATAATCATTTGAATTATTTGTGTACAACAAATTAGTGCTCTAAATGATGATTAAAGTATAAATTATCTTTATGTGTGTGAAAATTTGAGCGAGCTAGCATTTCTTATACTTTTGAAGTTATGAAGCTCCCAAAGTTGCCTTTTAACAACTATTTTGTGTAACTATATGGGCTCCTAACGCCGGCTTCTCAACCGCCGGCACCACCTGTGACCCATCGGTACTCTTCGTGCCATAAATTTGCTATTAGAAATCCACAAACCCTGGGACTTCTTTTATTTTAAGAAGAAATAACAGGCACAAGTATAAAACCCCATTTATTGACATAGACTAAGTGGAAGTACTAGAAAAAACCTTATATCACCTGAAAAAAAGGCACCATGAACAAACACCATATTGGGGGACCAGTTTCTGACTTGCGACCATTGGCGTAATCTACATATCAATGTAATGGAAATAAAATTTTGATATTAATTTATCAGCGTAGGTAGGATTATTGCATTAATGCCCCCTCAGAAATCATCTAAAATCAAATTACTCAAACAATTAGTTTTGAATTTGGTTTCATATACAAATTCAAGTGCTATATTTTATTGTGTTTTTCTTTATGTAAAAATAAATCCATAATTTGTGGAGCAATCTTCTTTTTAGCCAAGAGATTGCCCATGGTATCAAAACTTTAGGGATTAGTTTTTAACCAAATGTCTCAATTCTCCTCATTGGATACTTGTCAATAAAGTTTTAATATTTGAGACAAATTATTTATTATTTTAATTTTCATTTTTGCCAAATAAAACACCTAAAATAGAAATACTTTAACATCACAAGCTAATGAGAGAATGTCTAAATATGATTTTTTCATATGACACCTTATTGTTAAGATTAAAGGGGTAGTTCTTTTTAGAAAAAAATAAGATGGTATTTTAGTGTTTCCAGAAAAAATACAGAATTATTATTATTGACATGACCATACTACCATTACCTCGCACGACTAATTCCTCTTGAACTAGTAACTCAAAAAATTCTTGTTCAAAGTCAAATCCATTATTGAACCGTATAAACTGAAAACCATTTTTTTGATAATCTACAACTTGAGGGAAAAATTATACAAAAAATTAGGTTTTACAGCAATTTGTCCATTTTTGGTTGATTGAAGATCTCAAAAATGCAATTATGGAAAAAATGAAAATTGGCCTGCATGTTTTTCCATTTCCCACATTTCAACCAATTTCACAAAATCTTTTCCCAGGGGGCCTTGGCGGATAATCCTACCTTTAACATAAATCAGGTCAAAATGAAAATCTCAATTTTTAAAATTTTGGAAGTTCCTGTTTTATTGAGCGTAGGTACACAAATATTTTTGTAGCATGTGGCAATGCTGAGGCAATCACATCCTACTGCTTGGTTTTGCTTTGTATATAACACAAACCTGGACATGTAACTACAAAGCGTGGTTGACATGCTAAACTACAATAGTTTTTCTCTGTACATAGTCCATGTATTGAGTGCAATAAACTAGAGCTGGGAGTTACGCGTTTAATTTCTACCGTTTACCAGTCTGTACTGCCTTTCGAGTTAAACTTTAAACCGATCGAAACAAGTTAACGAATGCCGAATTTGGCGCTTCCCCAACTCAAATGCAATTCTTGCGCCAATAACTCGTTCGTAATCGGGTTACCGCTTGCCTCAATCTTAAGTATCATCTTGAACCATAAAATGTTGTTTGTTATTACTATGTTATGTTTTAATCAAAATTAAAAGCAGTTGACTATCCAAAGATCCCAAACGAGAATCACTGCGGAGTCCCATTACCGCTGCCATTGTACCTTTTTTGTAATCCCTCTGTAATTGAAGCACGCATTAATTGGGGGCCGTTGTTGTGTTATGCGGTGAATATGCGAAGTCAACCCACTCACGCACAAGAAACTTGGTAAACGGGGGATTTTTCGTTCCGTAAAAGTCGGAAAACATTTCTAGAAGAAGCATTGGAACTGTTAACTTTACGTTTCACTGACGGAGGGGTTGGGTCATTTTGGTGAAAATTGACGCAGCATGAAAATAATACTGAAAAAAATTTAGTAGGGTTTGCTGGTGTAAACGTGTTTAGTAATTTATAAACGTTTAGTGACACTTCCGTTCGTGTTAACGTGTAAACGTTTAAACGTCCCAGCCACTCCAATAAACTTATTTATATATTGTTAATCACATCCCCATTTGTTGGGTAATGCCAGAAGTAGCACAATCCAGTATTATCAAGAAAATATGTAAACAACACTCCGATAGTTGTGCACACCTGTAGTGTCTGTGTGTGATAGCTGGGTGCATGATGCATACCTGCCGTGAATGTATGCCCCAGCGGTGGGTACTTACGTAAATGGATATGGGTGTAGGGCTGGTGCTTCCAACCCTGGGCCCAGGGCATTCGGGGACAGAGGACATGCAAAAAATAGGGGTCTTTTGGTGAGACATAGCCACATTGCCCACAACACGAGGTAGTTTGGGACAACTATGTTAAAATTGTGGTCTTTAGGTGAATTTTGGAAACTTTAACTTTTCCAAAAAAGAGAGGCTTTGCATGACATTAGTAAATTGTATAAAATATGAGTGTTTTTGGGTGAAAGGATTTCCAGAAATGAGGTCTTAAAACAGTCTTTCAGATAGGTGCACCCAACCTTCAAAATGGGAGTGCCTTGACTCTTAGGGTATATGCATGCATGTGTCAGCAACTCTATAACCTTGCGTAAGACTTTAAACCCCCTGTTGTGGATTTTTTCCATCTTGTGGAGACCTTAAAAATACTAGGTTCGCCACAAGATAATTGATTAATTCTTAGAAACAGCCTACCACCCCTTAATTTTAAAAGATACCCCATCACTATGTTAAAAATAAGCTCATCAGCGGCGGCGCCAGGGGGTGGCAGGTGATTTTCAATTTAGGACAAACGGTTTTTACGCAATGAAATTGCGCAAAAATTAGGGGTTTTTAAACCCAAATGAATTCATTTTGTACTGTTTTCTGCCCCCCCCCTATGATGTTTCGCCCCTCCTTTGATTTTTAACCCTGGCACCGCCCCTGGAGTGCATCATAAAAGACAACCCAGGATGATAGTCTAGGACACACCCATGGACGTGGGGGAACAGGTTGTGCAGTGTAATCGTCCCCTCACCTTTCACCACTGAGGTCTTTTATTTTGCATTCGCGGTATGGGCTTATTCGCGGTGCTTTTATTTGATTTGATTTCTCGATCCATACCTGTCCTTGCAGGTTTTTCTCTGAGGATTCCGGTTTTCTTCTGCAATCTAAACTTAAGCAAGCTTAGCATAATAAATCGTTTCTGTGGTAACTTCTAGTCTCCCGATGGTTTTGTTGGGTGGGGGGGCCTGAGTGCCGATTATAGCTGCCACTCCGCCACTCTGAGCATGTGTTACGTGCAGTCAACATTAACAATACTCATTGTTACTCACATTACTCAAAGGTGTGTGTTCGATCGTCTTTGGACCCCCTGATTTACCGAAGTAGTATCGATTTTTGATATCAAAATAAAGGCCGTATTTTTTCTCATTGTCTCGCTTAAATTTGAGCCCTCAATCCATTTCATTCCCAAGATATAAACAAAAAAAAAACCGCCATTTCAGTGGTTAACCATCAATATTAGCACAGTATTTAATAGGGCTTTGGCAACATGCCATTTTTGCGTCACATTCAAAACCGCAAGTTTGTTTCCCACGGTACTTGATGGGGTGTTTGCAAGTGCCAGGCTCTCAAGCCAAGAAGCGAACACAATACACATTATATAATCGGAACAAGCACCTTTATTGTTATTTATAAGAGCTACAGTAGGCTAATGTAATCTAGGATTATAAAACCCATTTGAATGGATTCATAGGTGGTATGATATATTAATTAGCCACATAGAATAGTAAGAAAGCTTAAAGGTCCATACAGATGTACATAAGGGTATTTTGATTGGTTACTCAGAGGTTACATATGTTTATAGCATGTAATGAGCCAATCAGAAATACTGGCAAGAAAGGTGTTGGAATACTTTCAAATATGCACCTCACCCTCAATATTGAAAGTTCTCTGGCCATGGATACATTATTCATGCGCAGTAATGATTGCCTGCTTAGCTTTTATTGTGCTACACAAAATAATCAAATTAATTAGAAACAAAATAAGTTTTCCAGCCCAAGAATGATGATGTTAAAATGACCAGAAAGCTATCCAGGGGTGAAAGCCTCACATATTGCTGAAAATGATTGCGCCAGATTAATTAGTAATTGAGGTGTGAGGTCATTGGTTTGTTCTGCTGAATCCTAGTTCCTTTCATGGATAAAGGCACTTAAGAAATTGCGTGTGAAAGGATGTTTTGTTATGTTGAGTCATAGTTCCACTTTCCTCATGATAAGGCACCATAGAAATTGAGTGTAAAGAGTGATTGTTGTGTTCATGATGAGTCATAGTTAACTTTCATGATTTACTCTTGATAAAGACACATTAAGTAATTGAGTGTGAGAGTGATTGTTTTGTTCAGGATGAGTCGTTTAGTTCACTTTCATAATTGAATAAAGGCACACTGAAGTAATGAGCCATTGAAAGTGATTGTTTTGTTCATAATGAAGTTCACTTGCCGTATTTTCGCCTGTGTAATGGCGTATATCACTGGCATGCAGTTGGGAATGTACGAGGGTATAAGGACGCCAACGTGACTTTCGTATTTTGCTCTGAATGTTTCCGATGTTTATTCGAAACCTTGAAAAGGTCTATTCACTTCTCATAGATAAAGGCACACAAAGTAATTGAGTGTGAAATCCATTGACTGGTTATACTTGAACCCCTAGAAAAATTCAGCTTCTCTTTTATTACCTTTTTGTATTATTGTCTTTTATACTTTAAAGCCTTTTTGATCAATGGGGCAAAATTTTTTCAGTTCAGTCACACCAATCCCGTTTGTATATTGATTTTTAAAAATATTTGACCAAATTCCAAAGTTGCACTCTAATTATTCAAATTGACCAGGTACACCTAATGGCCCATGACAATTCTACGATTCCCATATTGCAGTCTCCATTGTCAGCATTCTTGCATTATATTAGTGGGGCTGCCTTTTGTCGTTTCTTAACAATAAATAACCCACTGATGTTTATAATGTTAAGAATGAGATTAGTGAATCACTGTTCTACACGTTCTAGGAACACTTCAGCATGAACAAAGTGGTTTGAAAATTGCACGAACACTTTAATAATAGATGGGGTTTTTGGGTGAAGGTCACTTCATTGAGATGAAAAAATGTATAGACTTAATCAGGTCATCATCCCCTTTAAATACACACTGAACAAACTATGGCCTAGTCAAGTCCTTTTTTAAAATTTCAACCAACTGGCATTATGGCAAGTCCAAAAATTAACACCCCTTAAAGCCACAATCAGTCATTTTTTTCCAATTCAAATGCCACTTAGTCTCTAAATTGCTAGTGTTATAGTCATATCCCACATTATCTTACTGTTCTTTGTGCAAACAGACATAAAGCATTTTAAAGCAGTCTTTAAGATGCCATTTACGAATGCTTTTTAGACCTAAAAAATTCGGATCCCGACTTTTATTAGTAAACAAATGCCTAAAAATATATGTCTTGACAAATATGGAGTTCTATGCTAGCCACTCATGATCTTTTACTACACCCAAATGTTTCCAATACAACTGTTAAAAAATGGACTTTGAATGAAAAATAGGGGCATGATTTGATTACCATTTTGAAGAAATCACTGAGAGTGGCTTTAAATACAAGTAATCAAACCAGGTAGCACAGATTCACAGGAAGTTGAACTTGAAAATTATAATCCACTGAAATCACGTCACAACCACACGCATGACACAGTTACCCCAAATAAAGCCTAACTTTGGCAATTTCTTGTGAGAGTTCATGACAACAAACTTAAAGGCAACGGTTTAGATTCTCGTAGAATAAAACTTACCACTACAAGCTGCCCCTCCAAGAAATACACTAAGTCAGCTGTAAAAAATGTTACAAATAAGTGTGGTATTCCATTGGAGTATCACACTGACTGACATCCACAATGATGGTAAACACATTACAAACCAGTCCACATAGCCTAATTATTAGGCTTTATTTATAGCAGTATGTCATGTATGTTTGAGACAACCAACGCGCGCTCATGCATCTCCATTACTAACTCCATTCCCTTCATGGGTTGCCTATTGCCACAAGGATTGAATACAAACTCCTCCTCATCACCTTTAAAGCTTTTCATCTGAATTCCCCTATGTATCTTGCTTCTTATTTTCAGTTATACAAACCACTTAATGCACTTCGCTCCAGCCTCAAACCATCAACTTTCAGTGCCTCGCTCCAATAACAACATGTGAACCTCGTCGCTCCGTCAGTTGCGGGTCCTTACTTGTGGAACAAATTGCCTGTCAACATCCCGTGTCTTTGATCAATTTCTGCTTTTTAAAAGTCATTTGAAGTCCCCATCTATAGCCCACTGTAGTTGTCCCCTTCCATCCTCCTTTCTCTTAACGCCTTGCTTACTTTAGTAAAAGGCACTTTATAAATCTCATTATATTCTTTTATGTCGCTACAATTGCCATGCTTGCTTGAAAATCACTCTATTCAAAACAAAAGTAGTAATCCAACAAAGTATCCGACCATAAAACATTTCAAGCCTCCTTGCAGAAAAAAGTGATGCTACTGTACTGTAATCCACCATTTTCGCTTGTAAGCTTTCCCTTTTGAATGGTCATTGATTTGTCACTTTGGTCAAGTAATTGGTCTGTCACACTACCCCATTATTGATGTCAGCTTGCCCAAGTATTTTGATCTTCCATTACACCCAATTGATGTGTCACTTGGCCCAAGTATTTTGATCTTCTTACAACACCCAATTGATGTGTCACTTGGCCCAAGTAATTGAGCGCTCCAACTTCCCCAAGTAATTTGATTTGCCACCTGGCCCAAGTAATTGATGTGCCACTTGGTCCAAGTAATTGATCTGTCCACTTGACCTGTCACTTGGCCCAAGTAATTGATCTGTCCACTTGGCCTAAATTGAATCTGTTCACTTGGGCCCTATCATTGCATATTACTTGGTCTAAGTAATCGATCTGTCACTTGGCCTCTGTTACTTGTTCCAATTAATTGATCGGTCCACTTGGCCCAAGTAATCGATTTGTCCCTTGGCCCAAGTATCCTCTGGTCCTGGCCCAAGTAATGATCTTTCACTTGGCCAAATTAATCGATCTGTCCCCTTTGGCCCAAGTAATCCATCTGTCCCTTGGCCCAAGTAATCGATCCTGTCCCCTGGCCCAAGTATCGATCTGTCACTTGGCCAGGAAAAGCGATCTGGCCTTGACCCAAGTAATCGATCTGTCATTCGTGGCTCAAGTAATCGATCTGTCACTTGGCCAAGTAATTGATCTGTCACTTGACCCAAGTAATCGATCTGTCACTTGGCCAATAATCGACCGTCACTGGCCAAGTATCGATCGTCACTGGCCCAAGTAAATCTATCCGTCACTTGGCCCTAGTAACAATCCGTCACTTGGCCCAGTAATCGATCCCGGCACTTGGCCCAAGTAATCGATCCTTCCCTTGGCCAGTCATCGAGTCCGTCATTTGGCCCAAGTAACGATCCGTCCCGTGGCCCAAGTAATCGATCCGTCACTTGGCCCTAGTAATCGATCCGTCACTTGGCCCTAGTAATCGATCCGTCACTTGGCCCTAGTAATCGATCCGTCACTTGGCCCAAGTAATTGATCCGTCACTTGGCCCAAGTAATCCATCTGTCCCTTGGCCCAAGTAATCGATCGTCACTTGGCCCAAGTAATCGATCCGTCACTTGGCCCAAGTAATCGATCCGTCACTTGGCCCAAGATAGTTTTTGTTAGCGAGTTTTCTCAACCCCTGAACCAATCTTTTATCCCAAATGACCCTAGAAATGTATAGGTTAGACTCCTCATCCGGACATCCCCGACCAAATTCTGAGTACCCGGGGGTCATCGTCGGCATCCGTCTGTCTCCGCCTGTACTCGTCAGACCCCTGATCCCATCTCTAGAATGACACTTGCACACATGACCTTAGTATCAACTGCTATTTGCACTGTGACCAGACAGGGCTGTAGTCAAAGGTCATACTTTTGGGTGTATTTCAGACTTCAACCACTCTTTTATTTTCAGAGAACCTCATACACACTCTCTCTTACCCAGTTTTCTCAGTTGTATTCCCCCCCCGGATACTGTGCAAATGTCTTCTTAACCCACTAGGGGGATCTTGCAAGGTTTAATAACAGTATTTTTTGATTGGTGAGGACCATAAAATGTGTCTTTTTTGTGTCTAAGTCAAGTTTTTCCTCTGTCTCTCCACAGAACAGGTTTGTGCACGCATGGGGTGACCCTCATTACATTAACTTTGATGGAGTTTTTTTCATTTGACTACATGGAGATGCCAGTATGTTCTTCTACCAAAGATTGTGGTTTGGAGATCCACCAAAATTCCAGGTTATTCAGCAAAACCAGAAGTACACCCTAAACCCTAACGCAGCCACCACAAAGGAGTTGTATATCCATGTGGAGGATCAGACGGGAGATAGATGGGTAGTAACTTGACAACTCCAAATTTTTTGGTATTTGAAGAATGCTACTATTTTCTCATTTACACTGTGAAATCTTAGAGCTAAAGGATGTTTGGTTTTTTGGAATGTTTGAGCAAAATGTCCCAATTTGTCGACCAATATTAATTTTACCAGTACTCTAATGGGGCTTACAAATCACATTTTAGCCCTCACACCACATCAAAACGGGGTGAAATATCTGCGCGCACTTTACAGATGTGGATTTGGGATGAAGGCCAGTCTATCAATATATCCTTTATATACTAAATCGCTCTTCCCCCTTTAAGCAAAGGCAAAATTAGCGTAAGTACTGCACCCAACAGCTGCGTGTGACTGATGACCAGTTATAAAATGGGATGCTTGACAGAGCCGTCATGTTTGCAAGTTGGGATTTGAAAAGGTCCATAGGAGTGATTCCACTTTGGTATCACTCATAGCTCCATGCCTAATAGTTTCTAAGAATGATCTAATGTTCCTTTTTAATCATTTCCAGTGTAATTGACTTTCTCCAAAAATAAAGATCGTCAGTGAATGGAGTTGATGCCATACCACCTGTCTACTAATTGAGGAACATATCTTGTTGAATTGGTTGGAAATTATCTGGTAGGCATAATATGAATTTGAAAACACTTTATTTGGCGTGGTTTGTTTTGTAAATACACTCTTAAAACATGAAATACTTGTAGAGATTGAACTGTACATATCAATTAATCCACTCTACACACATCCTTTTCCCATCTCCCTCTTTCAAACGAAGCTGAGATGAGAAGAAATAACTAATGTAATAGTGCCACCACTTTCACCCTATCTCTCTCTAGACAAACTATTTAACTCTTTTTGGTTCATTCAGTGGTAGTGCTAAGATGGGGACATGGTGATAAATTCTCCCAGAGTTGAGCATTGGCTCCCACCCCCTACCCACCCCAACACATAAAACCCAAATCAATAAATTGGCCAATTTTTTGTGGCTAATTGCAGATTTTAGAAGTTCACTTTGTCCTCCTCCATAAAAGGAAGTTCAAAATTTACAGAGAAAAAATTGGTGCGAATTGTCTCCTTGCCTCTCCAGTAGTTCAGGCAACACCAAGTTTGACAGACACCTTAGGACCTAAACTGGCCTGGCATGTTGAGCTAACTCACTAAGTTGAGATGGAGCCTGGCAAAGGGGGGTGGGAGGGTACTCCAATGTTAAAAGTATACAGGGATGATCCACTCTATACTCTGTCCGCTGAAGGTATTAAAGTAGCAGCAGCGTATACGATTGACCGACTTTCCGCGCGCCGTAGGAAAAGCACAAGCGCACTGCCACTGAGAGGCGCACTGGGTATACG
>JAMKCH010033392.1:0-33328 GCA_023653785.1 Ophioderma brevispina
CATGTCCTGTTCCGGCACTTGTCTCACTATAGCCTAGAGGGTATGACATTACCCAATAAGAGTTGGCACAAAGAAAGCTGCTTTAAAGGTAGAGCCGGAGAAGTTTCTGACACAGTTCGGGGAGTACCCAACACTCCAACTAACAATTGGCAATGCTAAATATTACTTGGTGAAAGTGGTGAAACAAAAGTGATGCTACATTTTTATGACCTCGACCCAAGGTTTCCACAGCACCCAACCATTTACCTCCTCAACTGTCTTCGACCAGCCAGGCACCCTACCTCAATTACAACATATCCAATTCCTGGATAGCCTCCTTAGTCATGAAAGCTATGAGCATGACCAATCCTGCTAATTCCTCTGGAAAACATCTGGAAGCCTCTTGCGACCTGTGATCTGGCATGATCGCAGAATTCACAATTAAACCCTACCCCCTCGCTGTTTTTAGCCTAAGTCACAGAGAGAAAAAAGGGGAAGGAGTACAGGGAGGCATCAAGAGCACGGGTCCATTTGGACGTTCGGTGGGATTCGATCCGGGGCCTTCACACACTGCTCCCCACGTCCGCCTAAGGAATGCCCGCATCTATGAGCCTGGGCCAGGTATTTGTCACACAAAAACATGTGTTGTTGTTTGATGATTGCATACTGGAATTTACCTGCATTGCATACATAGTTTTTTGTAGTTTTGGTGTCTGTTAGGGTTATCAAACATCTAGCAATGATGTAACTGCACCAAGTCCCCTTATGGCTAGGACAAGCTAAAAGAATTTAACCAGTGGCTTATAATGTCATAGTTTACGAACACACAGTTCAAGGTTCTGTACTTTCGCCACTGATATTTGCAAAAGATCAGGGATTCCATGGCATATTGCATGGGGAAGAAAGTGTGAATTAGGCTAAAATAATCCCAAATGGGCTAAATAGATAAACGTGCAGAAATCTTGACTAACAAAGGGAAGATGCATCCCGTTTCAGGAAACTGCATACCTGAAAAGAAGTGGTCCCTACAGAGAGTGAAAAAAGAAGGATTGAAGAGCGATATGTTTTTGTATGCTGTGATGTTATTTTTTAATGTTGGGGCCATGGAGGCCCGGATTGAGGCAAGTTATGGAAATGGAAGAAGAGAGAAGAGATAATAGTCTGAACAAACCTTTGGGAAAGTGGTTTCGGAGTGGGATGGAGGGGGAGGTGGTAGTGATTAAGTATACCCCATGTGGCATGTGTTTTCAAAGGATAATAAGGCAATTTAGTGTTGTGGGAAATGGAGCTATGGGAGATGCACAAAATGAAGAGAGTGACCCCAAGTTTGGTAAGAGATTTTGTGTGTGGAAGATGTAGCAAAAAGCTAGAGGATGAGGGAACAGGTGGAAAGTTGTGATGAGGTGGTGGAATTCACATACCTGGGGGACAGGGTTTATTGGGGGGTGGTGGATGGATGAAGGTGGCTGTGACAGTGGTGAGATGAAAGGAATGTCAACCCACTAACATGTGGCCCACCTGTGTTTGGCACACCCACTCCAAATTCACAAAATGGCAAAAGGGTTCCACTTTTTGCTTAATTTTTTGAGTAAAAGGTCGCTAAATTTAGAGGAATTTTGGACCAAAAAGTCTACTTTTTGACATTGAGATGTTCAAAAGGTCCAAAAAGAACCATTTTTAGGGGGGTTAGGTCCACCTTTACCAAAAGAGGTCCACTTTTTCAAAGGCCTGCACCCTTCAAATAAATCCTGCTTGCGGCCCTGGTAATGGTGTATAAGAAGTTGTGTGAGATCAGTCATGCTGTATGGAGTGAGACGTAGTGTCTGAGTGAAAATGAGATGGAGATTTTGAGAAGCCTGGAGAGAATGATGAGATCAATGTGTGGTGTGAAGTTGATGGATAGAATAAGACTGCGGACTTGATGCAGATTTTGGGGTGGAAAAGTGTTGGACCATTGGCCAAAGGGAATAGTGTACGTTGGTAGGGCCACGTGCTGAGGAAGGATGACGAGCATTTTTTAACATGTTTAAGGTCTTTTGAGTTTGAAGTGGGCGGTTTGAGGAGGAGGGGACAACCAAGAAGACCTAGAAACAGCAGGGATCAGTATAGTAGGAGGAGTTGGGGTGAGATGGAGTATTGCATTGAATCGGGCCAAGTAGAATGAAGGAGTAAGGGTGATTGCTATGAGTGTGACGTAAATCTGGCCACTCCTGTTTTACGGGGACAAAACCGGTGCGGCAGGAGATATGGTCCTCCGGGCTCACAGTCTGGGAACAATGGTGAACAATAGGGCAATCGATTCATTTGACTCTTCACGCAACATTAGTTTCACGCTTTATTCTGTTGTCGTCTATGGAGCCCGGACTATGATACCTGCCGCACTATGATTACTTTCACACCGGATTTAAAACTTTGGATTTACTACTACTACTACATTACTGCCCATACGGACACTTAGTACAACATGTTTAACTGAATGGCAGGCTGAATGGAGATTTCTATTTTTAGACACTGCTGTTTTCTTCCTTTTCTGTAAATTTTTCGGTTACAAAAATACCTTATGGGAATTCTAGAGACTTATCCTTCACTTTTAATTTATTCCTGCAAATTCCAAAAATAAATATTTTGACTTTTCGAGTGAATCACTGATAGTGGCTTTAAAGGCGTTATCAGTGATTTGCCAAAGCAGAAGATCAAAAAAAAAATCATCAAAAATCAGATTTTTGTAAGTACGTAACAGTTATAGGTATCCTAACATGTCTTAGAAGTGATTGGACCAAAAGCAGCCTATAAAGACACAAAAAATGGATATTTTAGTCATAACTATCCGTACGGACACTTATTAATTTGAACGGGGATTCATATCTTTGAATATTGCTGTTTTCTTAGTTTTCTATCTATTTTTCAGTCAGAAAAAATAACTTATGAGAATTCTACATATTTATTTTTAACTTATAAGCTATTCTTGCAATTTCAAATATTTTGAATCTTTCGTATGGATCACTGATAGTGTCTTTAACTGAATAGGATTGGTTGCATCTGAAATAAATGTTCACACAACATCCATTTTAGTGGGGTAGGGTTTTATGGACTCATACCCCTATAAAATTTGGAAAAAGTCCAAATTCACCCAGCGACAAAGGAGGGTGGAACAAGGAGGGTGGGGGAAACACACCCCCCCCCCACGAGCCGAGTTCAAAATTCCAAAGGTAAATAAGGAATGTAAAAAGAAGGGAATGAGGAGATTTCCCGAGAAAGAAGTGCCCCAATTGTTTTCGAACCCGGATTTTTTGCATATTGGGAATGATTTCCAATGTATTTAGCCACAATGGAAGGGAATAAGCCGAATACGCGCTTATGTCCTAAAGATGAGATTTAGTTACTTTTCTGTCGTGCCGACAGAAAACTTCAAGCACAGGGTTTCCTATGGGGACAATTACGCTAGTCATGCAAGTTCAAAACAAGGTTTGCGGTTTTCATTCATGCTTGTTTGCCCAATAAACCTTCGGAATGTTCTCGGTAGTGGTATATTTCCGCTCAAGTGCAATTTGAGAGAAATTTGTATCCTCAAAAAATCTCTTCCTGTCACTTTTAAGCACTAAATGGCATTAAAATTAGGGTTTTGACCTATGAGTTAATCATGTAATTGTTTGCCCTCCCCACAGGTAGACCTTACCCTGGCGCTTGGGCCCCTGCTACATAGGACATGCTGGTGAGGTCAACCCAGCCAGAATGAATCCAAATTCAGGATGTGTTCCAAATTCTTATGTTTTGCATATTATTGTGATAATATGGACATATGCCGCGGGGGTTCATACAAGAGTGTTTTGACTTTTGTAACATATAATATCTTTGGTATAATTTAGCATGAATTGAATTCGGGATATTGTAATTGTGCTATCATAATAAAATTGTCTGAAATTCGAAGGGGGAATATCATCAGATCAAGTGCCATTAAATTTTGATTGAATTGATTACTTGTCGTCTTATTTTTCTTTGAGTAAAAAACCAAGTGATAACCATGGGAAAAAAAAATACCTACATTTAATGATTAACTAGTTGTAGTAGAGTACTAAATTGCATAGAAGAAAACCTTACTGCATCTCAGCTAGTACGAAAGATTAGGTAAAACATGGAATAAAAGTGATAGTGGTTTTTTAAAACTACAATTTAGCTTTCATGCTTCCCACCAAATTGTCAACAATATTAATGCACAAAAATCATTTGGTGGAGTCTTTGGCATCTAACCTAACTTTTCTGACCTCACCTGGTCAAGTTAGCCATTTCCAATTTCCAGGGGTAACTGGGACTCATAAGTTTTAATTCTCGCTATAGTCAAGGTGACCCCAGTCCTATTTGGCACTGGTTTATGTGCTATGATTATTTAGGCACTGAACATTCTTTTGCCTTGGATTGCAATTCTCTTTCTTTCAAACTATAAGATAAATAATTATAAGATGAATTTACTATTGAACTGAGCTCTATTTTTTATATCGGAGACGCGCAATACAAGGAAGCCTGAATGGCTTAAAGACACATGAGGATATTTCCAGAATGAAGACGCCCCCAATTTTTTTTCGAACCCGGGTTTTTTTGCTATTTGTATGCTTTCCAATGTAATAGATCACACCGAAGTGATAAGCCGAATACGCCGTCTTTATGTAAAAATATGATGATTTAGTACTGTCTGTCGTGCCGACAGAAAGCAAGCACGGTGTTCTATTGGACAATTGCGATAGTCCCAGGCAAGTTCAAAACATGGTTTGCTGTTTTCGTTTGTAAAAAACCCTTGTTTGTCCAAAATAAACCTTGAACGTTCTTGGTAGGGTGTCTACAATCGATCCTGTTCAATTTGAAAGAATTCGTATCCTAAAAAATCTTCCTCCTGTCACTTACGTGTAGAGTCTATGAGACCTATTTCCTTGAATCGAATTATACAAGCAGTGACATAATATGTCTGTGGAATAAAAACCTGCACTTAGACCTTGGCCTGGCAAAATCTAGTTCAATCAAGAACCCTCAGAATCCATTGACACTTCTTGGAACACTAACTTAACCCTTGGGGGGGGGGGGTGTCCGGGTAACACTAACCATGTTCAATGAAACTTGGAATACTATTCATTGGTTACTGTTGTTGACCAAGTGACCGATGTTCCACACTATAAATTTAGTTTAACCACTGTAGAGTGTACATCAAGGCATCCAGGTATGAATAAACAGATATTGCTAGGATGTAAACAGGTGGATCAAGAGTCTTGCCAGGAGTCTTGCAGGACGGTCTTGGCAGGAGCGACGGTCTTGCAGGAGCACCTTTTTAGCTACACTACACACTTGTTAGCTACAATAATTACAACTTGCTACTCAACTCGCTCCCCAACTCACACACAACTCGCTATAAACCTCGCCCTTAAAGTAGCTACATTAGTTACAACAACTATGTTAGCTATACAACTCGCTACACAACTCGCCATACAACTCGCCTCCCAACTCACCCTACAACTCGCCTCTCAACTCGCCCAAACACAACTCGCCTTTTCACAACTCGCTACTTAACAATCCCTGGACAAAATAGATAAGATCGATACTCTCTGGTATAACATTTCAGTCAGGCCGTAGCCAGTGGGGGAAAGGGGACAGAGTGCCCACTCTAAAAAATCTAGAGGGGAAATAAAACACGGATATCATGTTAAATCAGCCCCTTTTCGGATACTTTTGCCCTGCGACAGGAAATTTTTTGCTGTGATCTGGACATTTGTTGCACCTACCAGGAAATTACCCCCTCAGAACCCCCGCCGGGCTACGCGCCCGATTTCATTTACCACAGACACTTGGGAATACTACAAAGACTCACTCACTACCAAAGCAATTCCAATGTGCCCTCTTTGCAGACACACAAAAATAATCTACCATAGTGTGTAAGAAAGGTTTTTTAAAAAAAAAATCCAATCTAACACTAAGCCATAGAATGCTTTGGCTTAAGAAACTGATACTTTACACTCTCTCAGTATCACCTACAAGCAGTCTTGTTAAGAAAGAGATACCATTGGTGGGTATGCATATCACATTGAATGCAAGCAGCAACCTGCAGGCAAACGTGTACTCGACCAATGTGTGTTTGTACCTGAACTACTGACAGAACGTTATGAGATCGCCCAGTCCTTATCTAATACAGTTCGAATCATTCATGAGTAAAATAACACTGTCCATGCAAGACAAATTACATGTTACCTTATGTTTCACCTTTAAGAGACGTTGGCACATTTGAAAATGTGCGCCTCTAATTTTCAAATTGATAATTTTTGCATGGTTTAACACTTTTATAACATAGCCCTCACCTGAAATTATTATGCCCAAATCAGCGCACCTATGGGTAAACAGAACGATTTTGTGATTAATGGTCGCCAGCGACATTATTCAGGGATGACACGGAAATGGTGTGTAACCACAAGAAACTACATCCCAAAGTGGGTAGAAGGGTGTTCGTGCAGCCCATGAAATCACTTCTAATATGTCACTATTCGAAAAATGCGTAGAAACGTTAGCTTATTTTAAAATTCCGAAAGTGTCCCCACTATCATTTTATTCAATTTAAGCAAATTAGTATCGCCATTACAACAAAATACAATTTTCGATAATTCTCACCATACTGTTGAATAAATGAATAAATGAGGTGACTGGGCCTTTGTTTCGAGGGTCAAAGAGCAAGAGAAACCATTTTGAAAATTCCCAGATGTCCTCATGATGACGTAATATTACATGTTCACTCGCTGCATATACTAAGATATGCAAATTGTCTTCAAGTGATAGTCTCTTTTTGGGGGTATTGTAAGGAACTTTGTTGGCCAAGTAAATAACCTTGCACAACTATACATAATATCTAGCATGATGGGGAACCCCGTTTTGCTGGAGTTAAAACAATCCAGATCCAGATAATATTTGTAACATTTCTTTTAAATTTCAAGGTATGCAAATGATACAAGACCATGGCGAGACTAGATACTGTGAGTTGTTATCATGTCGAAAAGAAACCGTGAAGGACATAACTCTACAGTCTCCAAAGACTCTCTGCAACATGCAGTGTGATACCATATTGTATCATGGTAGTTTACACCCTCATTAAACTTAAGGAACTGCAGGAGAACAATACTTGGCCAAAGACGTTTCTAAACAAGATTATCCAACATTTACTTACTTACTTAGTATCTTATTATGGATTGATGGGTAAAAAATTCTAAAATAGAAGTATTTTGAGTAGTTATAATTATCGGCTTCTACCTTGACGTATATGATATTACTAATGGGCATCATTTCTGTGAGGAATGTGCCGTGCCTCCAGTAAGTCGGAGTATTATTTACCCTGTACATTAGAAGAAATCCAAAAACCTAAATTTCGGATTTCGAAAAATGTTCAGGCAACACCCTCCCACTGACGTGCGGGTCAACCGACGCCATATCATCCTCTTAATTCTCACCAGCCAACAACACCGAGAGACTTCTCAGTGGGATGGCAGGGAGGGCATCTACGTCCAAGGTAGCAGCCATACTTTAAATACTCAAAATACTTCTATTTTAGAATAATTTATTGCGTAAAGCTGCTTACCTTGAGCGTAGATGATATTACTAGTTGCTCATCCTACACTCCGACAGACTAGCACGCACACCCAGGCCGGCTTTGAGAAGTCTCTCGTAGGTAATGTTCGGCTGAGGTTAAAAGCCAGACAAAACATATGAGTACTCGCAGAGCCTACAATAAGCTCAAACAAGAACAGCTTCGACCAGGAAGCAAAGAAAGCCCCAGGCCTCATAACCGAGACCCGCCTATGTCCCAAATCGAAAGAATAAACGGAGACAGGTCCCAGAAATAGGATAAACTCTAACAGGCCAACTGAGGTCGCTGGAGAAAACCCAAAGGCCTGAAAAGGTGACACCAAACCCACCCTGAAACTGAGTGCCTATCAGCAACCCCGGACCAAAAAAAGGCTCTTGGCAATAACGTCACGTTAAGCTCCTATACTTATAAAAGACAAAGCCTATACCGGCACAAAGGCCTATAGTGACAGTAGCCCCCTAGGCCCGCACGGGGGCCAAAAAAAAAAAAAAAAAGTACGGCAACAAACTGCAGATACGGTATCCCATAGGTTTAACACACAAGCTGCTTAAACAGAACAAGGGAGCAAGAAAGGTGTCTCTTACCAGACATTAGCGCCTGGCACGCCAAGGAGGATGTACGTGCCATACGAGTCCAGAGTTCTTTGTGTTTATCATTAGGATTGCCGTGAGGTAGGTCCTTAAGGTAGGCCGACACAAAGGTGGAAGAAGTCCACCAGCAAGCCGGCCCTGACCACCGCGTCAATCCTGACCCCTTTGGTGAAAGGCCCAAGAGCCGAGAGGGCCCTAGTTGAGTTGGCAGAAGTACTGGAACCTGGTCTAAAGGCCCTGCCTTTTCAATGACTTCCACTAACCATCCCGCTAGCGGAATACGCTAAAAATCGCCCCCACGGAAGCTAAAATTTTGCCAAGACACTCCGAAACATAGCTAGCAACATTAGCGGGGACCAAGGCACTGATTCTCAAAATAACTTGCACAAACAAGCCACTATATACAAAACGTTACCGTACTTTTGGCAATCCAGAAATTAAAGAGGATTGAATATGGCGTCGTTGCCCGACATCCGGTTGGATGGGTGTTCCAGACCATTTTTCGAAAATCCTTAAATTTATTTATTTGTGGATTTCTTCAAATTTACGGTTAAAATCTTCAGACATACTGGAGGCACGCACATTCCTCCAGAATGATGCAATAGTAAATATCCTACGCTCAAGGTCAGCATCTATACGCAATAACTCATAGTTTTATAAGCCTTTTAGTGTCCCATACCCATACTTCTCCCACTACTCATCAATTCTATCTGGAACTGGTTGTTGTGTCACCTCCACCACGCTGTCGGGAAGTCTGTATCCATACGTCTATCACTCTCTGCTAGAGAAGTACCTTTTCTCAGGTTCAGGCCTTTGTTCAGCTGTTTTTTGAAAGATTTTGTAAACGATGGCCCTTGGTTTCACATTGTGTGACTTGTGAAAGATCTTCTGCTTCATATTGACTAGACCATTTAGACTTACAAATCTGACCATTAAATTACTTTTAAAAACATTAGCAATGTTTTGCTTTAATTCAGTGTGCACTAATTAAAGACAATGGTACACGTAGATAGTGACATGTTGTAATCAGCCAAAAAGAAAATTCCGTAAACCGTGAAGAAAAGGATTCTGGTCTTCGACGCATCCGTTATGTGCTATCCATATTGTAGCATAAAAGCAAGGAGGCAAATAGAACGACTACGTTCGTATGCCAGCTGCCAACCAGAAAGCATTTGTTACAGTCTTGTAGGACCTTGGATCTCATATCTTCAAACCGGTGAGATCTTGCTGTTATCTATGTTACCCTTGCTTGTGTGTGTGGTGTGTTTGTGTGTGTGTGTGTTGTGTGTGTGTGTGTGCTCTTGTTAAGGTGTGTTGTGTGGTGATATGAAAACGAAACTATCCGCTCTAGAACTTTCTGAAACACCTACAAATACCCAAATGACAGACCATATCTCCTTTACAAAGGTAGATCCCCACAAAAAGTATGCAGTTGCATTTTGGGAAAGAAGCTATTGCACAATCTTACACTGCCTTAAACATTGAACATGTGTCAAGGTGTTGCTCCCTTCGTCACGATATTGTGCGGCTTCCAATGAGTCCATAGACCCTCGAGTTTTGATTTTCTGGGTGGGGAGTCCCAGTTACAGAAATGAAGGCTCCTAATCCAGGCACGTTATCTTCCTTGCTGTCCAATAAACCTGATAAAAGGGCCATACAATATTCTTGCATGATGGGACCCGTTTTGCTGGAGGGTTAAGAACCAATCCAAGAACCAGATAATACTTGTAACATTTCTTTAAATTCAAGGTATGCCAATGATGCAAGACCAATGCGAGACTAAGATACTGTGTTGTTATCATGTCGAAAAGAAACCGTGAAGGACAGAACTCTTTCGTCTCCACAGACTCTCTGCCAAACATGCAGGTGAATCCTATGTATCATGGTTGGTTTACACCGCATTAAATTAAAGGAACTGCAGGAGAAAAAAAATATGGCCAAAGGACGTTTCTAAACAGATTATCAACATTTTACTTACTTAATTAGTAGACTATTAGGATTGATGGGTTAAAAATTCTAAAATATAGAAGTATTTTGAGTATTTATAAGTATAGGCTGCTTACCAGTGACGTTGATATTAATAATTGCATTCATTCTGGAGGAATGTGAGTGCCTCGATTTCGAAATTTACCCTGTAAAATTATGAAGAACTCCGAAAAATAACTACTTACATTTAGGGATTTTCGAAAAATGGTCAGGCAACACCATCCAACCGGAAGTCGGGCAAACGACGCCATGTTCATCCTCTTTAATTCCTCACCATGACAACAAACACCGAGAGACTTCTCAGTGGGAGGCGAGGGAGGGCATCTACGTCAATGTAAGCCAGCCTATACTTTAAATACTAAAAATACTTCTATTTTAGATATTTATTGCGTATAGCTGATTACCTTGAGCGTAGATGATATTACTAATTGCCATCATCTACACTCAGTACAGACTAGCACCGCACAAACCAGGCCGGCGGTGAGAAGTCTCGCGTAGTAATGTGCGGCTGGGGGTTGTTAAAAGCCAGACACAAACATTATGAGTACTCGAAGAGCCTACACTAAGCTCTAACAAGAAAAGCTTCGGCCAGGGCAAGAACATTGCCCCAGGCCTCATAAGCGAGACCCGCCTATGTCCCAAATCGAAAGAATACGACAAGACATGGTCCGGAAATAGAAATAGGATAACTCTAACAGGCAAATGAGGCGCTGGGAGAAAACCCCAAAGGCATGAACAAGTGCCACACCAAACCACCGGAAACTGAGTGACCTAGCAGCAACCACGACAAAGGCTCTTGGCAAATAACGTCACTGGTAAGCAGCCTATACTTATATAAAAGACAAAGCCTATACCGGCGCAAAAGGCCTATAGTGACAGTAGTAGGCCTAGGCCCGCAGGAGGGGCTAGACGCAAACAAACCGCCAGGATACGGTATACCATAGGTTAACACACAAGCATGCTAACAGAAACAAAGGGAAGAGCACGAAAAGGTGTTACTTACCAGAAATCTAGCGCTGGCAGCTCCAGAGGACTGACGGCCATACGAGTCCAGAGTTCTTTGTGTTTTATCATTTAGGTTGCCGGAGGTAGGCCTTAAAGGTTAGGCCGACACAAAGGTTGGAAGAAGTCCGCCCGCAAGCCGCCCCTAGACCATCGTCAAGCCCGACCCCTTTGTGAAAGGCCCAAGAGGCCCGCGGGGCCCTAGTTGATGTGGCCAGGAAGCTACTGGAACATGGTCTAAGGGCCATGACTTTTCAAATGACTGCCACTTAACCATCCCGCTAGCGGAATACGCTTAAAAAATCGCCCTCACGGGAAAGCTAAAAATTTTGCCAAGACACTCCGAAACATAGCTAGCAACATTAGGACAGTGACCAAGCATGAAGTTATCAAACACAATTCACGCACAAAACCAAGCCAACTAGATGGACAAAACGTTACCGTACTGCTGGCAATCCAGAAATTAAAGAGGATGAATATGGCGTCGGGTTGCCTGACGTCGGTTGGATGGGTTGTTGTTGCCAGACCATTTTCGAAAAATCCTTAATTTAGGTATTTTTGGATTCTTCATAATTTACAGGGGTAAAATATTCAGGACATACTGGGAGGCTCGCACATTACTCCAGAATATGATGCAATTAGTAATATCAATATACGCAAGTAAGAAGCTATACGCAATAAATCATCGGTTAGAAGCCTTTTAGTGTCCCATACCCATACTTCTCCCAATACTCATCAATTATTCTTGAAACTGGTTGGTTTGTGTTCACATCCAAACCACGCTGTCTGGAAAGTCTTTCCATCATACGGTCTATCACTCTCTGCGAGAAAGTTACTTTCTCAGGTTCAGGCCTTTGTTCAGCTGTTTTTTGAAGATTTTAAACGATGGCCACTGGTTCCACATGTGTGACAGTGTGACGAGATTCTTCTGGACTTCATATGGACTAGACCATTTTAGACTTACAAATCTGTACCATTATTAAATACTTGTAAAAAGTGCATAAGCATTTTTGCTTTATATCCATGTGGCAAATAATTAAACAAATGTAACACTTAGATAGTGACATTTGTTGTACTTCAAGCCAAAACGAAAACGTCCGGGGGAAAAACGTGAAAGAAGAAAAGGATTCTACGGTCTTCGACGCATCCGTTATGTGCTATTACATATTGTTAGCATAAAAATCAAGGATGGAGCCAAATAGAACGACTACGTTGTATGGCCAGCTTGCCAAACCAGAAAGCCAATTTATTTGTGTACAGTCTTGGAGGGACATTGGATTCTCATATCTTCAAAAGCGTGGATCTTGTGTTATCTTTGTTACACGTGCTTGTGTTGTGTGTTTGTGTAGTGGGGTGGTGTGTGTGTGTGTGTGTGTTGTGCTCTTGTAAGTATGGGTGTGTGTGTGATATGAAAACGAGAAAACTATCGCTATGAGAACTTGCTGTGAACACCTTTACAGAAGAACCCAATGAAAGGACCATATCTCCTTACAAAGGTAGTAGATCACACAAAAAGTAGGCAGTGCATTTTGGGAAAGAAGCCTATTGCACAAGCGTACATCCCCTGGAACATGGACATGTGTCAAGGTGTTTGCTCTCCTTCTCACGAATTTTGATAGGATTCCAAGTGCAAGGGCCATAGACCTCGAGTTATGATTTTCTGGGTGGGGAGTCCCAGTTAGTTTGCAGAGATGGAGGCTTCCTAATCCAGGCAAGGGTAGCTTGCCTTGCTGCCAGTAAACCTGTAAAAGGCCATACAAAATAGTATTGCATATGGTAGTATATAAAAAATGGTGTGGATGAGAGCCATCAGGAAACTTTGGGGCCAATGAGCGGTTGGGTGGCGTGGGGGAATTTCTGGGTTGGGTTGGGGGACGGGCAAGCGAAGCGTTGACACTGCAACTGAGCTAGCGGTTGGGCGGGGGCTGGGGGGGATGGGGGCAGAGGAGGGGGCGGGGAAGGGCGGGGGGCAGGGGGCGGGGGGGTGGGGCGGGGCGGGGGAGGGGGGGAGCGGGGAGGGAGGCGGGGGAGGGGGGCGGCGAGGAAGCGGGGGGCGGGGGCGGGGGGGGCGGCGGCGGAGGGCGGGGGCGGGTGGGGGGGGGCGGGGGGGGGGGCGAGGAGAGGGGGGGCAGAGAGGCGGCAGGGAGAGCGGCAGCGGAAGGGGCGGGCGTGAGGCGGGGGCGGCGGGCGAGGCGGGAAAGCGAGGCGAGGCGGGGGGCGGAAGCGGTAGGGGGGCGGGGGGAGGAGGGTGGGGGAGGGGGGGGGGGGGGGGGCAGCTAAAGGTGAAGGGGGGGGAGGGGGTGGAGGGGGCGAATGGGCTGGGCGGGTAGGGCGAAGGCAAGGTGGCGGGGCGGCGAGGGCAGAGGGGGCTGCAGAGCAGGCGGGCGAGGGGGGAGGGGAGCGGTCAGGAATGATATCATTTTTTGTTGTTGTTTTCGAGGGCCTTAAGAGTCTGTCGGGGGGGTTGCGGCTTTTTTTTTTTTTTTGTATTTATTAATTTCATCGGTTTTTTCTTTTTCTTTTTTCTGCTATAATTTTTTTGAATTCTTATTTATTTATCATTATTCTACCCCGGCAGAATTATTGTCTTATGGCTTTCGAAGAATCCGTTTGCACTTCGGATCGTGATCCCTCAGCCACTGTGACAAGTTAATGTGCTGCCACGGGACATTCGTAGAGATTATTAAAGTAATCCTTTTCCAAGTGGAATCTGATGTTGTCTTCTGGTCATAATTTGAGGGCTATGTGAGGCCTATGTGGCTTCTTCACCGGGGCCTTGGCCAGGGCTGGTTTTTAACTCAAAAACAATCATAAAATGTCAGATGGCCAAAACTGGTGACAGATTCATGGTGAGATGCTTGCCTTGGAACATATATATCTGAGACTGATTTCCATGGTCCCTCTGGCCCATGCACGGGTAAGGTCTTGCCCATAGATGTTAAACTTGCACTTAGTTCTACAGTAATCTTTCATACAAGCTATTTACCATGCAGAGGAAACCACGATATGGTCAGCAGGTATGGAATTTCTCAGACGCCCAGCTCCATGTGTCGACGTGTTAGAGGCCCAAGCGGAAGGTCATGAACTCCTGGAAAGACTGCTGAATATTACGGAAAGGAGAGACGCGACATTTGACAATGGTATAAAAAAGTTGAAACCAGGCTAGTTTCTGGGCCCCCGTGACTCCTTGCTCCTTTGATGAGGTTAGACTTGAGGGGACTTTGTGGCAAAACACCTTTAATCTCTACTTGTCACGGAGGAAAAGATGGGGGTCCACCGGGAAGACAATCTACGAGGAGGGGGGTGCCTCTGTGAAGTCGAATTCCCGTTGTGTATCATCTTCCAGCAAGACGAGATAATCCAAATCGTTTAAAGACCAGAGTTTTTGCTGATCACATTAGGTAGTAATCACAGACTGATGATAGCATGCGATCTGGAACTATATTATTGTCGGAGATGTCACTCCATATGTAAGGCCTCCAATTTATCCTGCAGTACTGAGGGTCTAAAACCTACTAAGATGCGAAGGCTTTTTAAAAAGTATTTAAAGAAGTTACAGATTGGATAGTATAATTTTTGGGATGATTTTATATAGAAACGTCTTTGGCCAAGTTAAATGGTTCTCCTTGTAGTTTCCTTTAAAATAATGGGGTGTTTAAAAACTGACCATGATACAATATGGATATCACACTTGCTGTTGGCCAGGAGTCATTGAGAGGACGTAGAGTTCTGTTCTTTACGTTTGCTTTTCGGCATGATAACAACACCGTATCTAGTCTCGCATTAGTCTTGTTCCTTCCATACCTTGAATTTTTAAGAGAATGTTACAAGTATTATGTATAGAAGTCTAAAATTACTTGGCCAGCAACGTTTCTTAATAATTACCAACAAAAACAAAGGACTAAGACAATGAACTCCCTAATTTGCATAGTCTTAGATTTTGCAGGTGAAAATGTTTCAATGACAAAAAAAACATAATTTATGAGTGCCTTTTAAATTATCCTGACCCTAAAATACATAGGTTCTCGTCATCTTAGGGGGCAGGTTAATGTACAATATTGAGCCACGATATGCCCACCAAATATGGATTGTTAGTAACGGCGACCTATAATTTGCATAGTATGTCATCATTGGGGAACATCTGGTAATTTTCAAATATTCCATCTTGATCTTTACCTCGAAACATAGGGCCAGTCCCATATGTCTATTTTATCCACAGTATTGGTGAGATTTATCGAAAAAATTGTATTTTTATGTAAATGGCGATACTATTTGCCAATAAATTTGCATTAAAAAGGATACGTGGGACACTTCCTGAGTTTTTTTTTAAACATATAGCTAATCGTTTTTACGCATTTTCTCTGATATAGTGACATTGAGTAGAAGTTAATTCAGGGGGTGTTGCACGAACACCCCTTCTACCCACCTTGTTTTTGGATCGGGTCTCGACATTGGTGGATTTAATATCAATGAAGTACGAGTCTATTGATATTCATTGTAATAGACACATTTGTTGATTAAAGGTCCGGCAAAACTTAAAAGTTTAGCCTACAAATTACTTGGGTATCTTTGTCTTTAGCCTCTCTATTTTAATGTCCTTTTTGCTTTTGGGTATGTTATTTTATGTGTGTAAAATATATCTCTATTCTTCAAGTGGCCTATCATTTGCCAAGCAAAATTGAAGAAGAAGGAAATTTCATATTTGTGAAATGTGCCAGTGCCGCTTTAAAAAGTAATTGTAAAAGCAAATCATTATTTGCAGAGCTGACAAGTGACACAGCAGACGATAAAATCATAATTAAGCAATATTTAAGGGTGGGTAAGATGATTACACAATAAAATTGGCGATATCGGTTGCCCAGACTACTGAGCTTGCTTCAATAATGTTAAAATCCTGAATTTATTTAGGATGCGTCAGAAAGTATAGAAATGCACTTTGGCAAGGCATTTTACTCTGTGCAAACCCACAGAATACAAAGTGACTCTTGGCAAATGGATTGCAACATGAGTAAAATACAAGTCATTAAAGAAATAGAGTGGGGAGGAAATTTTAACAATTTTGTTTTGGGCGGTTTTTGTGTTGAAGAAATTGAAGAATGAGAGTTAAACGGACAGCATTTTAAACCAATTCCAAATTATTTGTGAAAATTGCACCACTTCAACAAAAATTAGAAAATTAATTCTACGAGGGCACTTACCCCAATACCAAGCCCAAACCCACCCCTCACACCATCGAAATCGAGATTTGGTATTGTCAGAAAGATTGCGTTTTTCTCATTTCATCTGCTAACAATCTGGCTGAACTCTTCCATTTAGATGTTTTACAAGCATAATAGGTGTTGTGTCTGATTCCCAGAATTATTTTTATATACTACTAAGGAGAGATTAAATTAAAGAATAAAGCCAAATCAGGTAATATTTTTTCGTATAAGGTAAGTGAGAGAGTATTCGGTTTTGCATACTTATGCATTACTCGCCGGTTCCAGTGCCAAGTGGGTGTGTTTGGATGTTTCTTCTATGTGTGTCACAAAAATTGGTTTGTAATACATTACTTAGAGAGAAGTGCTACGTTGATTTTATATGTATTTTTCGTCTTTATTCGTTGCTCGCAGTTTCTCCGAGCTTCTATATAATATTTATATTTCTTATAGCGAGAACATCCTGGCGTTTTAACAACAATGTGCGCAACAGTTAAACATTCGATGAGAGAGTAAGGTAGCGTCTCGTGCTGGCGTGAAAGTACATGTTACAATTATGAGTACGTTGTTTTTCACCGCGACGATACGCGGGGGATTTCCTTGTCTGTTCCTGCTGTCGTTCCTGCGCTCCGTGGAGGAGCGCTTGTGGAACGTAGACCGGTCTCCAGATTCTGGAGAAAGAGAAATAAATTGTTTGGAATTGTTAGTGTTCTAGCTTAAAAACAAGGTGTTGTGATTTGCATAATAAAGCTTGTTGTAAAACTTCTGTTATACAATTGCAAAACAATTAAAGGTGTTTTATTATGGAAATACTCCAAGTGATGATACTGGTTAGAGGTAGAAGGCCACACATTCAACACGCTGGCACTAAGACTATTTTACATTATTCAAACCATAGACACTATTTTAAAAAAACCAACATTAGCCACGAATAATATATAGATGTAGGTTTTTTGGCCTTAATAAAAGGTATTCAACGGATACAGCGTGTATATACATTAATTATTATGTTGTGACCGCCGTCGTAATTGCCGATTCCAAGTGGGTATGATTCTTTTCTTCTATGGGTTGGCACAACAAAAATTTGGTTTGTAATACCTTACTTGAGAGAATATTTTTAAAACAAAGAACACAAACATTTTTCTAATATAAACATATTTAGGCAAGACTAGGTGATATAATCAATTTGTTATCAGGATCAGCATTGCTATAATACAGGATTTCCACCATTGCGCTATCACCCCTCAGTGTTTAGCGAAACCACCCGGCCAGGGGGCTGATTCGTGCATGGTAATTCCTATATCAGAGCTCCACGTCACCCTAATAGTACAGTAACCTATATGGGCTACTATAATACCCACATTACCGGCTCACGCTAAATTACTGGTCCGCTTTAAATGAAATTCTGAAGTCGGGTAATTGGCACTACATTCTAATAAAAAGAAAATGACCTGCTTAATCGGGGTGGAGGGGCACCTTTAAGGAATTTTTAGATGTGATTAATAATAGAGGCAAGCTATTTACTTTCACTCTTTTCTCATATTAAGTCGACAGCCTGGCAGTATAAGCCAAGTGGCCTCTCAAGATCCCACGGCAAATATATACTACAAAATTAAGCCCGCTATAGTTTGCCTAGGCTACCGTTATAGCATTACCAATTGTATATATGTGGTTGTTTTTCCCATGCAACGTTAAACGATCATCAAAGATTTAAATCTCAACCCCAAAATTGACCATATTGGTTTGAAATTAGGTCACAGAGACGGCTCAGTAATTGGCCAAATTATTTTGTTATCCCAAATTACTTTTTTTAAAAGATTGAATCTTCTTCTCAATGGGTAAATTTTGATAGGTGATACAATATTCAATTTGTAAATCTGATAGGTTTTCGCTGGACAAACCGTGTTTTTACTGTTACTTCTCCATGTGACCTTTTATTCCAAATGTTTCATCCCAGAAAGGAAAACATTTATTTAAACTGTCAGACCACTGCATGGTTGGCATTTGTTAAAGACCCGGTTAGTGAGAATTCAAGACTGGCCATTTGCCATTATTCCAAACTCATGAGCAGTTTTTCCCCTTTTCCTTTTGCAATGTGTAAGTTTTGACAAGGGTTTGGGACTGTCCTGTACAGTTCTGGCGTCCTTGTGTTGTCGGGAGCATGTGGGGCAAATTCAGGCTCATTCAATAGCTGATATTTGCTAGAAACCACTTCCAACTGCTCAAGACCATTGCCAAATTGGCCTCTTTTTCAAGAAAAAAAACTGCCTCATAATAAATGCAGATTTGGAATTTGTTAATTCTTATGACTAACATCCATTCAAACATTTTGTCCACTTTTAAAAATAATAATATCATTAAGAGTGAGAATTAACCCCCCAAACAATTCACAAGGTATCAAACTTTTGATGCAAGTTATATCTTTTAATTTTTTTTCAATTTCAACTTAAAAATTAAAAACAAATTGACGTGGTCTGCTTTGGAAATCTATTGCACACAAAGTATTCCCACAGCACTCATGCAGTGGCTAGCTAGTGGCAGTGAACTTAATTGAAGGGACTAAATCCTCCAAGAGGAAGTGGATTCCCTTGTTTGAGCTCCTGACGGCCATGAGTTCTTGGCTTTATAACAGGAAATAGAAGGGGCCACTGTTTGAGAGTGAGAGAAAGGAACAATAAGAGAGTATTGATTTACTCTTATCTGAATTTTGGGGGGGGGGGTTTTTTTTTTTCTTTCTGCGGCTTTCTTTTTTCCGTTCTTTCTTCATCTTCTCGTTTTGGAGTTTGGTTTATACAGCGATTTGCTATCTTCAGTAGATAGTATATTAAGAAATAAACCATCCCACTGCAAAATTTTACTAAACGCAAAATATGTTTGTTTCACCAATCTTCATTGATTTAAAGACCTTGGATTACCCAGGATTCAGAATAGAATTCTGGGTTAAAGGCAAAGCATCGATAATTCTGTTTCGTCTCTTTGTGGCTGTGAAAATTGCAGATTATAAGACTTGCATGCAGTAATTATGTGTGTGCTTTTGCATTGCCGTCTTATTCAGAGTCATACTTATGCCATGACGGAATTTTTAAAATACTGTGTTTTCTTTATAAACAATCACGTCTCATATTTAAAAAAAATATCTTGCCTGTTATCGTTTTACCTAGAAATTGTTTCAGTTTAAACTAATGTGTGTGATATCATAACAAAATGCATTAAAAATTTCAATCTAATCTTTCAAAGGGCATAACTGTTCACCTGGAAATGAAATGCGATCTCTCAAATTTCATGTTATTAGTTCCCATATCGTAGGCCCTATGGGACCATATACGGCATGCAATATATTAAGGGGTTAAATTGTGAGCACAACCCACATCATACACATACACAGATATATGACCAAGTAATCCCTATGTGCCTTTTCAATTCTGCAACACAAAAAATCATCTTCCCCAAAAAAGAAACTGGATATTTATGTTGTCTATTTTCCCTCAAATTTTGTTATTTTATTCAATTATTAATTCCTGTGTTAGATATACATGAGCCAATCATTTAAGATTAGTATCCAATCTCTTTTCACACTTGTCTCTCTGCGAGCACAAGTTATTTAAACAAAATATGCACTCTACATGTCCTCTGATACATCCTATATGTTTTGTCATGTTTCATACATGCATGTTACTGACTGCTGACTTCAAGTTAGAAGACGAGATTTGTCAGCAAATCCTTTCAGTCTTCCACTAATGTTACTCAATCTTGGGGCAGAGTTCACTGCCGAAAGCAAGTTTGTCACAACTTCAAAGTGGCAATGTGGAAGAATAGAGCTTATAGAAGGAAGCATGATGGAAACATCATTGGATATTTTTCACAAAAAGAGGTTCATCATTTTTGTCTTAAAGATCCGTGGTCCAATATCCTCGTTCGGTCCAGGAACCCCAAATTTTACCGGGGGTATGTCAAAATTTAGTACATTTAGAAGAAAGCTACTATTTTTCTCATTTACCTGTGAAATCTTAGGGCTAATGGGATTTTGTTGGATGTTAATGAGCAAAAAATGCCCCATTTTAGTCGACCAGTATTAATTTTACCTAGTACTGCAATGGGGATTACAAAATCACGTTTTTAGCTCTCACTCATAATGGGTTGAAATATCGGCGCGAACTTACAGATGGGGTTTTGGGATGAAGGCCATTCTATCAAGATGAAAAATCCCTGCCAAGTTGATTTTTTGATTCTTGGAGTTCAGCTGCTAGGAATGTGTTGGCTTACGGGCCTTCGAAGCTCTGGTATTTCAAGAGATGACATGAGTGATATTTGGCACTTTTTTTTATAGGGCTGGACTGAAATTGGTGGCTTATAAACCTTTTGACCCTGACTTTTGAGATTGACTTTCCTGTTTTTGGAAGAGAAATTTCTGGATAAAGATTTTACACAATTTCCCTGTGGAAACGCTCTTGCCATCAAGGCCAGGGTCGGTAGGGAGCATAGATATATCTATAAAGGAGTGCCGAGCTTTGAAAAGTGCTCTAGTTTCGAGTTACCCCCTCCCCTCGGCACAACAAACACAACTCACTTTTATTTTGAAGGATAAATTATGAGATTTAAGAAAATGATTGTTTTGGTTGAAATATTGGTGGCAGGAGTGATTTGTAGGACCGAAAACAATGCAGTTTGGGCTGGCAATTCAAGCGAAAATTATTTTTTTTAATGTCAAAATCTTACAATCTTTATTTTTATTTGTATCCTGTGTGATATTGATATAGGTTTTTACATTGCATAAAGGGTCAGAGGTAATACTTCGTTGTGGTGACATTTGATAAAAAGGATGTTTTTTTTGAGGGAAAAAATGATTTTGGGGCTAATTCTAGACCCTTATATATTGTTTAAACAGAAATCTATAATAGAAATTCGGAGATTGATAGTACTAACTGCATCATGATGAAAATTTGTTTTGCTAAGAATTAATAAATCTTGATTTTTCTTAAGTTTTTAGCTCAAAATTGTGAGCACGTTGGAAACCGCTCCACTACTAGGTTTCATAGTAAGATGGAATGCTAGTAATACGAAGGTCGCCGTTTAGAATCCATCCAAGCGCACATGGGTTTGTTTTTTTTCACACTAATGTGTGCTGGCCATCTTCAGAGAAAGATTAATAAATATACATCCTTGTCTACTAGAGACCTAAGTAGTTAAAGTTCAGAACTCTCACATTCGGTTGACCCTTTAGGAAAAGTGGATTGGCTAGAAAAGAGAAAGGGTGCAATCCTGATTATCTTGAAAATGAATGAGCTTAGAAAAATAAAATAGTCATGTTTAACTATTCAGAACCCTTAGAGAGCAACGTAATTAAAAATGGATCTGATTTGAAGGTACACTGAACACATTTTAGGAGTCCCTAGAAGAGTCAGATCAAAGGCATTTGGAGGGGCGGTTTGGAGCTTTTAAATAATGCAACCATTTTGATTTTCATCTTTGGCATGAAAATTGAACCACACTTTTTTTTCCCTGAAGTTGACTAGCATGTGCAAAGTTTGAATTCAAGTGAAAATAAGATATACACTCCCCAAGCATTCTACATCAATTAATCATGCTAGGTGCTCCAGAGAGTCAATTGGTTTCACAGTTTTAAATTTCAAAATCGATACCTAATGGGGTAGTCTCTACACACGTGCTGTGAGTGGAGATTGCGTGTTGTGCTTAATAGATAGAAGTAGCTGGGGAGGCTGATGTCCATGGACACAGATGGTATAGGAAACGACGGCAATATGCCAACCTTGAGCCTGCGGGTTACTGATGACTTCCACCACAAATTTTACACGGTCCTTGCATGACTGTCGCTATGTAGAAACCCGACGGTGCGTTTTTCTCATGTCTGCTGTATTGGCAGGGGTTTTAGTTTTCCGTTTGGTCCTTGTCTTGCCGCCCCCCCCCAGCCTCACGCCCCCCACGACTACCTGTGCTTCATGACATTTGAACAGGTATATGAGCCACCTGAGGCTTAAGAAGTACAGCCTAGCTGAGAACTATCGGCTCCTATACTGCTCATGGCTAATTTAACCCCTTGAATTTGAGAAGCTTGGTTAACACTCGCCACATTTTCAAATTAGTTCTAACAAAGAACCTGACATATTCCTCCAGCATTTATTGCCCTGAGAAAGAAAACTGCGGCCTCCCAAAATCTGTCAAATGATTACTCGCAATATGCAAGTGATAGATAAAACTATTAACTTTCTAGAAATTTCAGCTCATAGATACAAAGCAATAGCGTGAGTGTTTCTAGATTCCTAGCTTCCAATTTTGAAATTCAAATCCTCAGTAAATGATCACATTTTTGAAAGGACCTACAATATTTTAATTTTTTATAGACTACAGTGTAAGTGATCCCCTAATTTCCTGAAATAGATCTTTCGTCTATCAACTATTTTACTCCGCAATGTGACATTAACCGCTGGCCTGATAGTTCATTGTCATCGAATAGCTACTGGGATACAACGGAGCACATATGTGCCTAATGATGAAGATTAATGAGAGCTTAGTGCTGTATATGCGTAACGTCATCCAAATGACAAAGACGGGGTATTTAGGAACCCATTACTCTATCAGTATAATGGGGATGTGGGTGATTTCATTAATTTTTAAGGTACATTCGCGATCAATTGCCATAAATAAGACTATTTTAAATCGTTAATTCTAACAATTTTAGATAATTGTAGAGCACATTTTTTTCACCCCAAAGTTCATATTTTTATAAGAAATTTAAAAAAAAAAAAAATTTTACTTTATTTTCAACACAAATGCAACATTGATAGTCATTTTACTCATTATAATGTGACGGTGGCAAGACCTATTTTACCTCTGAACGGAACTACTGATGTACTGATCTGATTCCTATACACAATGAATCTGGTATTGCCATCTTGTTATTAATAACCGGATGACATTATACATTACCAGGCAATTGTTCCTGGCTAAAAGCTGGTAGGGTCGAATCCTCCCACGAATCCTATACCCAGCCAGCATGTTGCAGATCTGCAAACTTGTCGAGCATATCCCCTCAGGGAATACACTCTAAAAGTAAGAGGTTTAAATTCTAGAACCCTTTTGATCTCTAACTTCGCTCTTTGCATGGTTTCGGCATTTGCGGGTAGAGCCTTGAACTGGCCATCAATATGAATGGGAACGTTTTACAAAGAATATATAATCAGGTTGATTCTCTCTAAACAAAACCATGCAAGAGGTGAATGCTCGTTACACAACATCCTCATTAATTCTAATGCCATTTTGAGGTTCTACCTGCAAATGGCAACCGTGCAAAGGTGTAAATGAAGCCTTAATCACATGTTCTAAAAAGATTTTGAACTTCATAAACCCATTTTTGGTGGTTCTTGAAAGAACTTCACTGTTTGTACCAGAACTCTTTAGGTCTACTTATTTTTGGCCCAAAGGTTCTGCCAAGCTGAAAATGGTTCTTCAAAGAAACAAAAGGTTCTTTAGAGCTTATACGCCTGTTTTTTGGTTCTTATAGAGCCATTTTAACAGGTTGTATAAGATAACAAAAAGTGCTATGTAACCTTTATTTCTTACTATGTAGCTATTCATTAATACAATCTTCCTGGCGATAATTGGAATGGACTTAAAACTCCATCAGTTTTAACTCCATGATTTTCCTCAATCAGAAATTATATAAAATAAAATGTTGGACAATGGGTACAGGCTTGAATCGCAATCGTCCGATTATACGACCATAGCCACAATGGTGCACCATGACAATTGTCCTGCGTATTTATTATGTGAACGCACAGTCAAAATTGGCATGTGCCGCTGTTGTAAAAGCGTATGTTCAATAATAAACAAGCATTCACCGATGCATGTGTCCTTGCTGCCATACACCTCTTATATGGGGACAAAGGTCACAAGAGGTCACCAGGGTCAACAAACATGTGTGGACCCTACCCAAGGACCACAGTATCCAAGTGTCAAAAAAATAATGTTCAGATGAGAAACTGCCAAAGCAATTGCTATCATGTATGCTAACCTCTGGCTTTATGCCGACCATGGATGGCCCCAAAGGCATTCCTAACAACGACGGTATCCTCCAACTCTTGCTCCCTATTGCTTTGGTAATCTGGTTTGATACATTGATCAGACATAGTGGGTGACATCATGATGACAAGGGACCACCATCAAACCCCAGCATCTAATGTCACCAAAGTCATTATCTTCTCCTTGACTCACATACAATCTAGCTCTAGCAAGCTGATCGATAGTAGTGCACCAGATCTACTAACATCCCTTAAGATTGTTGTCAGACAAATTCATCCTACTCTAAATGCCAAGAAGATGGAACGTATTACCATCAATGAGGAAGATAATCATCAACCTATCTGCACTACAGCGGTCAGAGACTTCCAGTACGGTACCTTGGGTCCTATGTTGCAGACAGCAAGAAAGACTTGGAATGCCTGCAATAAACTACACCACTTATGGCAATCTGCTTTATCTCCAATTCAAAAAAGCTGAAGTTCTTCAGAACCTGTTTCTAGATGATCCTGTTATATAGAACTGAGACCTGGACCATGAGAAAGAGCTAGAGGATAGACTGGATGGCACCTACATCAGCTTCTTCTGCGAGTACAAAACATCCTGGCATGAGCACAGAGACCAAATCACAGATATATGGAGATATCCCTCCAATCTCATCTGCTTTGCCCAACGCCGAGCCTGATTGTACATGACAGATGAAATTAGTCCAATTGTTACTTCTGGACCTTATAGATCACCACGTTTCATTAGGTGTCACAGACTACTGCTTTATTTGACTGGCAAGTCCAGGAGTATATACCATAAAAAAAATTTATCAGATTTTCAGACTTATTTTCCTTTTGATACCAGGGTTTTAGTTTATTTCAGGTAATGTGATTATAAAATGTATTAAATATATTTCTGTGTATCACAGATGTAAATCTGTATCCATATTGTATCTAAATGGCTTTATGTTTATGTTTTTCAATATACACCTATGTATTTTCCCATACAATTTTCACCCCCTAATTCAGATTCACAAATTTTTGTTCCAACAAAAACATTTTGAGCTTAACTCTTTCAGATGGGGATATGTTTAAAGATGAGCATTACATCGGAGTAAAATTGAGGCTTTCAATTTTTTTGTAGGAACATCAGATGTGAAATCTCTCAGTGCACCTTAAAGTGACAGATTTTTTGGAATACAAATTTCTCTCAAATTGCACTTGATCGGTTGTAGACTACATACCGAGAACGTTTCGAAGGTTTATTGGATAACAAGCAGAAAGAAAACCGCAAACCTTGTTTTTAACTTGCCTGCTATCCTAATCGTCCCCATAGGAAACCATGCTTTGAATTTCTGTTGCGATGCTTGAATTTATGTTGTGATGACAGAAATTCATCATCTGATACATAAAGACAGCGTATTCGGGTTATTCACTTCAGGTGTGATCTAATACATTGGTAAGCATTCCAAAATATGCAAAAAACCTAGGTTAAAAAAAATTGAGGGCGCTTCTCTCTAGAAATGTCCTCATGTCTCTTTAAAGAGAAGTCAAGTATAGTCAGTATGAAGTAGTCAGTAGTAGGCCGACTCAGAGATTTTTGAAATATAATTTTTTGTTTATTTATTGAAAATAGTCACTAGAACTAAAGATAGTAACCTAAAATGCCCAATTCCAAAGTTTTTTGAGATGTATCGGATTTTTTTCGTTTCAATGCAGTAAACATTTAATGTGTAGTATACAGTGCCTAGGATACTGTGTATAAACTAAATTTCCGGATCCGGAAATTTATAACAAAGTTGCGATTTTCTATATGAAGGACTTCGATTTGAGCTTAGATATTTCACACATTTTTTTATATGGACAACATTACGTATAAGCAAAACACAATTTGTTTGAAAATTGAGGCGCCCTCCTCGGGAAATCTCTGAGTCAAGCCTTTAAGTATTCTGTGTAATAATATGAAGGGTAAAACTACTTTAATTGAAAGGCCTGTGATTGTTTTTCCTGACTCCTCTCCATCTAGGGGTACCTAACTCTTTAACTATTTTGTCACAAATAGTTTAACATTGACACAAATCAACAATGACTTTCAAGCTTAATTGATGAAGGGTTCTTTCATTATTGTTTGCAATTCTTTAACCTTAACATTTTCAGATAACTTTGGACTGCACTTCTTGATACTAAACAACTGATTATCTTAAATCCAATTCTTAAAATTATGGAAATTTACCCGGTGAACCTCTTGCATGTGAGTAATTGCCGATTAATTTCAACGTCACATTTTACAACTTTTCCCCCCCGCAACCTATAAGATAGTCTCACCCTGCAGTGAGTGCAAAGAGGATGTATCTTCAATGGCTGTCTGCATGTTTACTTTGTCGACATCCACAATTTGGGATAATTTAGGATATAGATTTGGACAAATGGAATAGGAAATCAAGTGAAATGCGTATTTTTATTAGTCAGCGATATTGGCAGTTATTCCTTGCATCACAGTCAACTAAGGAACTATTTTGCAGAGCACTGACCCAAAGGTTTGACATGTTAATCCATGTTCAGGGCTCTGTAAAGTGATTATTGGTTCAGACGAGTATCAATTTTTTTTCTCAAATTTTGGCCAAACTCTACAATTTTACATTTCTGACCATGACAAATGCCTTAAAATGAGTCCAAACAAGCCAGTCCTCAGTCAGTGGTTTCTGAGATGATGCAGTCATTTGGGATGCCATCTATAATTATTTGTATTTTATAATAATTTGTATTTTTACGCGCTACATATTACCCGTAACGTGATCAGGGCTGTGCGGCTGCCATGGAAGGCACTCAGCACTCAGAGAAACCAATAATACCATACACAGATTTATGCCAAGAAGCTTCGATTTTAGAAAGCAGGAGGAAACCCGGAGTACCCGGAGAAAACCTGCGGGACTAGTATGGATCGAGAAAAAACCAACTTCCATAAACCACCACCGGGAATGAGCCCCTGCCGGGATCGAACCCTAGACCCTCATTGGTTAAAGGCGAGAAAAGATACACTGTGCCAACCCCCCCGTTTCCCACCAAACACACCGATTTGTGTTGTAATGAATACAGATTCTTTCAAGGATAACAACTCAGCCATTGCCATATAACAGTCTTCCTTCTGACAACAAAAAGTTCTAATATTTAACTGTTCCCCAACATTTCCTTATACCCTATAGGCAAAATGCAGCTGCAAGTTCACTGAAAAACTCACCATGTTTGTAAATCTGGAAATTTGCGCATGGGTGCTTTCACAGACTTTTATGAGATGTAAAAGAAGCATTCCCAGTCCAATAATATCATATGTTTTGAGTTCCAAATTTAACATAATTGACACATATGATAGAATGTACATTTTAATCTGAATTCATATTATGATGAATATAAATGTAACATAATTATTATCTGATGCTATGGTCTTCTGGGTATTATCAACTCTATCCAACTCAATAAATGGATCTCTCATTACTTAATTGGTTTAATAAAGACAGCTTTTCTCTATTTTTTAGTGCTACAATCCGTCCCTGTACATACACATATGCTTAATAGCGCCATCTCCTTGGGGACTGTTAATCCAAGCCTTTTTCTGCCATATACTTTGTGTGTTTTGTTTTCTTATTTCCATGATATATTCTTCCAAAAATTCCTGGAACACTGATCAGACAATGAGATGGCCATGGATGGAATATACAGGTAAAGGTACAGTGCGCACTGGGGGCTCAACCCAAATGGGACACTAAGATCTGGCAGCATTGTTTTATAGTTAATGCCAAATATTATGGTTAAAAACAGCTTTGGTTGTCTCAAGATACAGAAAAGTACATTTCCCATTTCCCCTTTATGATGACTCTATACACTGATTGACACATTATGCTTCCCCAAAAGTATATGCCTGTTTTGCGGGCAGATGCCTGGTCTGCAGGGCTTCATATCAACATGGGCCTTCAGTGATCTCTCATGGTTGGACAAAATTGGAGGCCCTTTCACAGAAACTAAGACATACATAGACACGTTTAGGTAGGGAAGCCAATAAAATGATTATACCACTACTCAAAGAAACAAATCCAGGTGAAACAAGGGACAACCATGACTGAACCAAGGTATCTTACAATGAACGTTGATCAATTAAATACACAACTCAATCTTTTCAAGGTGGGATAATAAGGTTGTTAACATCAGATACCTGTCGGGAACCTGCACTGGCACTCGCCTAAGACTAAATGTGTTATCCTTTTTCTATGAACACAAACACAAGAACTATGGCAGTCACGATTCCTCACAGTCCCGTAAGTTTGTCCGGCATCACTATCATACACATGTGCCCCTCAGTCCACCGGCCATATTTGCCGCTATCAACGATCAGCGAGATTGCACAAGCTTAAGTTCACTTCAACTTATCATGGAATCAATTTGCCCCTCGTCATTCGCTGCCACTCCAGTCTAGACGAGACTGATTTGATTTAGCAGTTAACGAATGGGGACCGTTTTGGAATGCTTTACTCAATGGCTTACGCCAAGAGAGGCCAAATGGGTGTTGATGTAAGCTCGTTCCCAGCTTGATTTAATTTAATATTGACTACGCAGTATTTATGAGAGCTGGACTTGGAAGAAATCAACCCCTGACACAGCGATGAAGGTCTTTAGGAATTCCCTTAATTTGATGATTGCTAGTCCACATTCATGGTGGAGACATGCAGACAATAATCCCAAACAGTGGAGGCGACGAACACCTGTGACATATTCTAGTATTAAATTATCGGAACAACATCCTACGACACACTGCTTGGACGATTCATTTATGCCAACCTATAATCTAGCTTTAAGTTGTTTGTAATTATAACAAGAGGAACTCACAACGTCAATCCACTTAGGACTATTTTAATATGTAAAATATTAAAAATGCATAAGTGAAATTGTTTCACTATATTGAATAAATAAGGAGTATATGAATTCCTGTGTCATCTGCTGCGCGGGTTTAATTTGGGCCAAATGTCACATGCAGTCCCAAGGTCACCCAACATGTGGTCACTACCCAAGGTCCAGTGCACATTTACGATCATGAAAATATCAGAAATGCTGTCTGTGCACGCGTTAAAAGCGCAGTTGCTTAAAGTCAGCATAAGCGATTTACTCTTGCGACCAACAAATCTCGCGTGGACATAAGAGACACAGCACTCTAGGTACCAGGGTTCCTTCATCTGCACAGATATTGAAACGACATAGCTTCAGCGCTGCTGCTGATGATGATGATAAATGATGATGATTGAAAGGAGGGTATCAATATTTAAAGAAGGGCTATTACAACATATTTGGTGGATGGTCTTCACTCAAATGATTTAAAACTGGAATATATCACTTTTACAAACATATTATCCATTAGAGTGTACACCGGGAATATACTGAATTTAGTCAAACACCCAAGCGAAAATTAGCCCTAATTGTACCTTACATGCATACATGCCTCTAAGTACTTTTTCTGTTGATGCTGATTTTGATGGTATTTGGTTGTTTTGATACTTTTTAGTGCAGGTTTTTTGACAACAATCTATATACAAAACTCAATTTTGTACCAATATTGGTAAAATTGGTTTAAAAGCCTCTCTTTATCCAATCAGTGTTTGTTTTCTGCCCTGTGTTCCAAATGTCTTATCAATTAACTTAGAAACCCATTTTTAAGTTTTTGAAAAAGATATCAAAGTTTTTTATCAGAATATCTCAACTTCCCTAGACCTAAATGTTCTACTCTTCTGTACGAAAGGTTTTATTCTATAAGCCACTTTTCCTATTCAATTTTCTCCTACTTTAGAACAAAATTAGTTTCCGTCAGTCATGGCATTCAAAAATTTATTTTAACAAATCTGGTTCACAAACTACATACTTATTCTAAAAATCAGAAATTGAAATTGAATCATGATTGCATAGAAACTTGTCTTTCAATCAGAGTATCCTGCCCACTATCACCTATGGTGCGGAGACACTAGACCACAACCAAAGCCTGAGCAAACTTGTTAACACTGAAAGAGTCATGGTGATAGACAGATGTCTACACATCTCATTTACGATACAAAATAGATAACCAAATCGAAGCAAAACAAAGTCAAAGACAAGAGAAAATAAAAGAAGCCCAATGGAGATGGGCTGGGCATGTTCAAGAATGCAAGACATAGAATGGACAAGGAGTGACAGATTGGGCGCAAGATCAGGGAAAAGGAGAAGAGGCACAAAGAAGACGATGGAGGAGACTAGTGACATCATACCTGGGCCCACTGGAACCAGAGATGCTCCAAGTCCAAGAAGATGGCAGATGCATGAAGAGCCCAGTAAAGTTGAAGGTAATGATTGCTCAAACATTTTATTAACCCTGGCCATGTCGTACACCCGGTGGTTGTTTTGATCTGTTTTGGTTTTCTTCTCTTATTTGGTTCCTTTTTCTTCCTGAGCCTTTCTCCTGTTTTCTGTCTTTCTCTCCTCTTTTCCCCAACTTAATCTTTATTCCCCTCTTGTTTTTTTCTTTTTGTATTCAATCTCAATGCAATTGTTAATGGGAAAACACTCAAGAAATATTTCCACACTTTTGGACAATTTTCTCAGCATGTTTTGTCACTTCTGATGCAGAAATAGCCATTAATTTATATCACGTTAACCATAACATATCTTTGCCAGAATTCTTCCTCCGGCAATATAGAATCCAAGGTTTTGATTTGCTATTTATTGGTACACATTTTAGCTGTCCTTTTCTGCCTGGCCATTTACTAGAAAACAGTGCTTATCGGGGCAAACATGGCCGACACATCTCTAACACCAGTCACAGCACTGCACTCCGCTAGGAAATTAATTTGTCAATAAACAAAACGTCACAAAATGGAAGTCCAGGATGCGAATTTAGACAACCGTCACATGCCTGGTGTTATGTCATTATCAATGATCTACTGATACATGCCATTCCGTCCACTTCAACATTAACGGTAGACAATAAGAATTTTAATGTAGCTATTATGGGGTCCATAATCACACTGCATTGCGTTTTATTATATTAATTTTGGTTGTTTTCAAATTATTATACCATTTTGAAATCATGGATGATCAGTCCAACCATGAAATAAAGTAGTCTTTTAACCCAATACTCACAAACAGATTAAATTTCAAGTTGTGACTATAAACCATACAATTGTATAATAATAACATCAAAATACCTCTTTTTGATATTTAATTTGCACATTCCTAAACAAAAAAAACCCCCCCCCAAAAAAAATAGTACTCCATATTCTGGGTACTTCCTCTCAGAAGCTCTAGAACTGATTAAAGCTAGACTTGCACATTGATACACATGCTTCTCACACGGACTAAGGAACCCAAAGCATACGTTTCCTCACTGAGTTAACGTACCTAGATATCTGTGGGTCCTTTCACTTAGAGCCAGGGCTGCTCAAAGTGTGGCACCATTCCCCTAAGTGAGAGTCCACCAGAATCTGTGGGCTGCCAGTGCCTGCAAATCATTTGCAGTTTACTCACTGAGTAAAGTACCTGGAAATCTGTGGATCCTTTCATCATAGAGCCAGGACCTGCTCAATGCACAGAAATTCACTAAGTGAGGGCATACCTTTGATACTGCAGTAGTTTTTCCTTAGAGCCATGGCTGCTCAAATCTGTCCAGTTCACTCACTGAGTTAAGTAACTTGATATCTGTAGGTCTACTTTCATTTCACTTAATAGCCAGGGCTGCTCAAAGGCATGTGCAATTCACTCAGGTTTAATTTCACTAAGTGCAAGAAATACCGTTGATTCTGTGGGTATTTTCACTCAAGATCCAGAGCTGTTAAGTTAGTGAAGCACCTGTATATCTTGGATTATTTTCACTTCGAACCCATATCACTGGCGTAACATCAGGCGGGAGGCAGGGGGAAGGGTGGCCCCCCTGACACTTTGGGCCTGGGAAAAATTTGCAAAAATGCATGCTAAATCAGCCGTTTTTTAGCCCTCTCTACCGGGAAAATTGGCCTTTGACCCCCTGAGAGGGAAATTTTCCCACGACTGGGAAATTTGCCCCCCTTAGAGCGGGCATGCCCGATACGCCACTGACCCTTGGATAGTTTCAGCTTCGACCCATTGCTGCTCAAAGCATGTACACTTCACTCACTGAGTTGGAGTCTGGACCATGGATAGGTCTTGGGTCCTTTCACTTGAGAGTACCACCTGGTTATCTGTGGGAACTTTTGCTTAAGAGCCAGGGGCTTGCTCAAAGGATTTGCAATTTACTCACTAGGTATCTAGGTACAGTATACTAGATATCTGTGTGTCCTTTCACTTAGAAGCCCAGGCTGTTCAAATGCAGGGCAGTTTGCTAATGAGAGAAGTACCTGAAAACCAGTCCCACTTTTAGCTAATTTTGGGGATATGAAAATAATCCTTTATTGAATCCATTTTGGTTTGAAAGAACTAAATCTGAAAATACGTACAATTTGCTTGGTTATCATCATACAGTGATATTCGATCCACTGCAATAACAAAATCCCTATAACGCACTGCAAAACACGAATCGAACAATCACAATGACTAGTGTGTGGGATGATCTTTATTCCATAATACTACCTGAAGCGGGAAAATTGGCAATCAGCGGGCTGTATTTTAAGGGGCAGCATCATTATTCATGCATGTTATACAACTTCAATTCACACAAATTCTTCTAGGGCATAATTAAAATTACGCCATATCAAATAGTTCTATGCCAGTTCCAAATAACCACCACACTAACTGGTTTAATGAATAAGAAGTCAAGAATAATCTCCAATTAAAAATTTCCCCCCTAAGAATGCACACAATATACCATGTTTCCATGTGATATGACCTTTATACAATACTTTATCCCTTCCTTAGCCACCATAACTTTTGAACAAAACTAGAGACAATAATCTTTTGAAA
>JAMKCH010033393.1:0-49400 GCA_023653785.1 Ophioderma brevispina
CATTTCCTGGTGCTGATGACATGCGCACATGTTTTTTTGCAACGTCTGCGCCTACCCGGTGTGGTGCCAGGGAAAGCAGCGGTTTCCTGAGGTAAAGTGGAGGCATGCACCAAAGTGCCGCAACTGGTGTCACCGCGGAAGGCTACGATGGGGGCCTCTTTGAAGATGGTTCTTGGTAGTATCATGTTCACTCACTATCTTGAAGTTGCGCGTTATGAACATCACAAACTGGTTTGATGGCGGTATGGTATGTAATCACCAGCGGAGTACGCTTCATTGGGTGGTGTGTTGGGGCTGGCGACTCGCCTCCCTGCTGATGGACTTGCAACGACGGAGAGCTGAGGATATAATTCGTCGGGATACCTCTTTTAATGAAAAACGTGTCATCCCTCTCTTGTGCCTTGGCGTTGAGTCGTCTTCATAACTGCACAATCGGCGAAGTCGGAGTGCTTTGTGCTACTGAATCGAATTCTTGCATGCCACGGGATGAGACGAAGTGTACGTTAGAAAACCATGAGAGTCCGTTGACTTGTAGAGACCTATTGGTTCGACGATTGTCATTGATGGAAATTTGTTATGTCGAGGAAGTTCACTTACTTTCAGAATATCCCACGTGAAGGACAATGTGGAATCGAATTTGTTAACGAATTCCATGAATGAATTGAGTTCATCTCTGCTGCAGTCTGCGATTCCAAATACGCCGGTCAATCTATTGTACCCCCTCCGTGTATACAATGGTTTAGGAGGCCGTTGAAGCTCACGGCATTGCTGTTTCACAAGAGCCTACAAATAGATACGCGTACATCGGCGCGAAGCGCGCGCCCATCTTTACGCCCTTAGTTTGAAGGTAGAATTCACCATCGTAAGCTGAACAATGAGGTGAGTAACATTTCTTCTAATCGGCAAAAGCGTTTCTGTGAAGGACCTTGGACTTCACGTTTTTTCAACACTCTTGTTGAAGAGCTTGAAGGCCTGTCGTGAGGAATTGAAGTATATAGATACTTAATTCCCTGGTTGAAACACGTTGTGTTCTCCTTGTAAGTCCCATGTCCTGAGGATTCTTAATGTATGAGGATATCCTTGAAAGAAGCTTGGAATACTTTCACAATGGGCATCAGAACTTGTCTAGATAACTTGAGATGATCTCCGTAGGGCAGCTGCAAGCGGACACAATAGGTCGTCCTGGAACCTTGGGGCTTATGAATCTTGGGAGAAGATCGATCGACTCTTTCTGATGGAGTGATCTATAACGATTTAAAATAGATAGGGGATCTGGCCTTATAAGCTTGTATACATGATTGTAGCAGAACCATATGACCTATACAATTCCGGGTATATCGTTTTTGTGTTATACATGATAATTATAAATACACAAACTAACCTGCATGATATATCAATTAGACAAAAGTTTACAAGCGCTTACAACATCGAAGGTTTTCCCATTAGAACCCTATGAATAAAGTCTTTTTTCGTGTCTCTTTCAGAGTGCGGTCTCGGGAAAAATAGTGGCCCCCGGTCTCCAGTCACCCCGGATGATTATTTCGCACAATTTCCTTCACGCGCAGGCAATATTTGTATAATAAATATAGGCCTACAATGAAATATATAATAATAAATAAGTACCACCATAAGTACCCCTCATCCTATTTGTTCAGGTTTGTATTCTCTGCACTTGTAGAAAGAAGCCCGAGGAGTTCCAAACAGAATCGGGGTCTCAATGTGATCCACAAAACGGATCCATATATAGTGATTGTATTGGTTTATTTGGTGAACTTAGAACACCCTATGAAGTAACCCCTCTTCTTTCTAGACCTCCAATTTCAAGAGGTCAGATCGTGATCAAGAATCCCAAGTAGCAGTTGAAAACCCACGAAACTGCCATTTAATTTGTGACTGTCGTGAAAGTACCACTCACAGTTCATATTGTTGTATTTAGGTATTTGGGTATTGTGATGTAATATGGTAATTTCCATCAATATTACAAACATTTCTTACTGATTCCCGCATAATCTACAAGGATAACACAAAATTATACAAATAATAGTAAAAAAAATCCTACATCCTAGCATCATCCATCATCATGCAGCATCATCATCATCCTCATCACATCAATATCCATCATCAGGAAACACCCATCAAGACAAATGAACATCATGTTTCCAGGTTGCAAACGTGTTTCGGATGACATAAATTTATGCTTGAATATAATTTTTTTATCTTTTTCACTTTTATAAATAATCACTTGGCTTCTGGATAAACACTTATTTCCCTAAAGGATATGGTTATAATGGATAAGAACACATAGAAATTACTTTTATCGCTAATTGGTATAAAGAATCCGCGTACCAGTACTCTTATCCCAGATGCAAAATTTTAATTGCATCCACATAGACGGAATAATGACTAAAATCATTAATCTGTTTTGGAGGAGCCTGTCAAATGTTACATCAGTGCTCAGATCTGTTTACGATAGTACCGGTACCTATTGACAGAACATCACCCCAGCCCCCAAGATCAAGATCGTGTATGTGCACGATGACGTAGTCTTCATTATCTACGGTCGAAGCACGATATACCATATACAGAAACTATTGCTCCCATATTCATTTGGAAAATAGGGAGATGTCAGGTTTGATCATATGAGAAAATTTAATCGAGTTATCTCTCTCCACATTCTGAAAATAAAAAAAAGGTTGCTTAAGTCATTCCCATTCTAACGATTCGTTTAATGCATGAAGAAATATATGAATAAGGGACCACAAACGTCCCACTTGACGTTTTGAACGATCTATCTTCTGCCGCCCTATACTTGCAATTGTTATTCATATTCTCTCAACTGCCTTCCGATGATATCCTAATTCACTAATTTCTGGCTCGAGAAAAGTCTCAGTTCCTGGTTTGTTTCTTCATTGCGAAAAGATTCCGGTCATCGGGAACAGCGAATACTCAAACATTATGGCCGCATCCATGGAAACCGTAATCAAACACGCCCCGGAGGGGGTGGGTTTTTCTTGGATTTTGCTTGGGAACCCATGCCGTTCCGAAAAAAAGAGGGACTAGGCGCAAAATGCTGTACTACCGCTAGGGTATCAAAATTCAAATTTAGCAAGTTATATATTCCCCTGGGGGTACATTCGTTGTGATTGTGACTGTTTCAAATGAATACAAATAGGAAACTTAACCTAATCTATATCAGCCAAATACCCTAAGTGTGGGGTATTTTTTCTTGTAGTGTAGTACAAGTGTCATTTTTCTTGTAGTTGTCTATTTTTTGTTCTATTAACCATCGTCTACCGGAGCCATTTTTTGTAGCAAAACTCCGAAAGGGGGGGGGTGGTTACCACCCCCCTTGATTTTCGTTCTAATCTCTATCTAACGGCCGCAGCCAGGGATGGCGGTTCCACCATTTAGGCGCCAAATGTCCCTGTTTTGGTTTGTCATAGTTGGGGAGTCAGATGTATCCTGCTGGATGTTTCTCGAGCAATCACATCAATGTAGTTAAGGGTGACGACCCTCTTTGGCATGGTACTCAACATGGTGAACATCTTAGAACTACTTTATCAATCGCACGATGACAGTGACCGGCAATCGTGCAGGCGGCGTTGGGCAACAGAAATGGTGTAGGTGCCATCCAGTCTATCCTGTAGCTCTTTCTTCTTCATGGTCCAGCGATCTTCAGATCCATATAACAAGGATACTCTCTACACAGGCTCAAAAGAATTTCAGCTTGGTTGAATGGGAGATACCAGATTGCCCTAAGTGATGTAGTTTATTGCCGGCATTCCAAGCTTGTCCTTTGCTGACAAGGAAGTCTTTCTGTCTTGGCTTGTTCTGCAAACATATGACCCTTGATACTTGAAGTCCTTGAACTCTTTTGAGTTTGCTACCATCTGTTGTGCAGATAGTTTGATGATCATCTTCCTCATTGACATGTCCATATATTCAGTCGTCTTGGTCATTTAGATGTAGCCGACTTTTTGTCTGCAGCAGTCTCAAGTGATGTTAGTAGATCTTGGAGCACCACATATCAGATTATCAGATCGGCTGTTAGAGCGAGATCATCTGCGTAATGTTCAAGCTCTGTGAGATACTGACTTGGTGACGTTCCTAGCCGTTGTGGTGTTTGATGGTTGAGTCCTTTGTCGTTCATGATGTCAAGACTCTGTCCTAGGATTGATGTAAATCAACCACGACTACACAGAGTATAGGGGGCAAGAGAATCTCCTTGGAGGATTCCAGTAGTTGTTTTAGGACATCCTTGTGGGCCCAATCCATGGTCTCACAAAGTTTATATGGTTTATCATACATGATGGCATGCCTTGACATTCTCATCTGGGACAAAAACACCACCGTTAGTTGAGATATGTAGCATTACTTTCCCGTTTACAACTGTCAACTCCCTTAAAAATCTACAAACACAATTGAAGCTTTTCCTTGGAAATTCTCAATTCTAATATTTTCGTACTGACACCCGAATATTCCGTAAATTTGATACCGCAAAGGAAGCTTAGAGTTTTCCTTCTTTCATTGGTACCAAAATAAGTGCCAACATCCCGTTATGACGTCCCTACGATGTCATATGTTGAGGAAAGTACGAAAATTACTGAATATAGGGTGGAAATTGATTATTTCACAAATTTCGCGACTCGAACAACCTTATATAGCTCTAAAATGCTATCATTACATAAAACTAGTTATTTTCCCATCAAGTAGAGTCAAACCGCTGAAAATCTGATTTTCCTAACCCTTTTTGGCGGAAATTGAATTTTTCACTGGTTGTGTGTCTATGGAAATGGCCAGTTGACGGACATGCGCACGTTATGAGTCATTGTGACGTAATGAAAGGCAGGTTGGTACTCATTTGGTAGCAAGGGAAAGAGGCGACCATAGCTTAATCTATGGTACCAAAATAAAGGGTCTGTGATGTTCTTGTGTTGTGTTAGGCCTGGTGGACTTCTTTCGAGGGGCGGGGTGGTTGAACACCCCCCCATCCATCACTTTGGGATCACCCTGTTCTTTACCTATCACCCGGTTGGATGTTTGTTTTGGGTGAAAAGGAGCGGAAATGTCAATTGACACTTACATTAAATATTTGGCACCAAAAAAGCCTGGGGAAAAAACCTCAAGGGGTGGTAACCACCCACCCCTTCGGGGAAGAGGGTTAAATGTGTATCTTTTTTCATGTATTGAGAACAGGCCCAGCAAGGGGGATAATCTCACTGCAAATTACCTTAATTCTTCAAACATTTTTATTTGTCATCATCGAATAGGCCTACAGCACAAAACAATATGATAAATATTATGCAATTTTCCAGTGAAAGATTGTTACAATATTAATCAAAAATATTTTTGAATACAAGTAAAGAGTTGCTAAGACATTATAAGTGTAATTCAAAAGAGAGTTATAACTGGGAAAAAATAGTGGAGAATATATTTTAAAAAAGCACACAGTAAGGATGTCATATTACTGCGGTACGGTTAGGCGTATATGTTCACTGAAAACTAGTATAATTTCACCAAAGCTGGTCCAATTAGGGGCGGGATATTTTAATGAAAATTGGTCCCGTTAGAGGTCATTTAGATCCCCTGGAACGAGCATGGGTGCCCAACGAAATCCAGGAGCCCCCGGTCCAAACTTCAAATTTAGTCAACCTTCAGCCTTTATGTTCACAGGGGCCAGTCTTGGAAATAAAGCTGAACGCTAATGGTGTACATTAAATTTTATATTAACGAAACAAAACAAAAATAACACCGGACACAGCCGAACATGTTGTAGGATGGCCAATATTACTTAGCACTTTACGTATTCGGACATAGAGTTTTCAAACTATTTTATACAGTAATGATTGATCGCCTATCATCGATTGCGGCAGAGGGTTATGATCAAGGTTTTTTTCTTGGGGGTTTTGGATCCCTCCTTTTGTATGGTGAATGGATAAAACAGATTAAAATCGGATTGGGGAAGTCGATGTGCTTCCTCCTGTTCTCTTTCGTACTGGTTATGGCAGATACGGGAAGAAAAGGGCCGCCCCGGTCGTGATCGGTGTGAATCGATATCATTTTTGAAACAGTTGTGCATGGCAATAACAGCATTTATGGTTCTTCATGCAATGACAGCATACATTCATTTAATAATTTGTGAAAGCAGCTACCAAATATTCAACTTAAGCTCTAGATAGTCCCTTTTAACCCTACAACCATTTTTACCATGTTGTAATGGCTAAAAAGTCATATAAGTTCCTGCGACAGTTAATGGACAGATAGTACGAGTGAAAGCATTCAAAGGGGGTTCGGTCTCTAGAAATGTTGATAAATGAATTCCCGGATATATAAGGTGTGGAAAAGCGCCGGTTAGTAGGGTTTATAAATCATATTCCATTTTAAAAGTTCGGGGAAGAAGGTTTGAAGATGTTTCTATAAAAAGTTTGAAGGGGCTGAATCAGGAATTTTTGGGTCCAACCTCTGGGAAAAGTGGGGACATTGTAAAATTAGGGGGTAAAATAGTACAGGGGTAATTTGAAACAAGTCAAAGTTGTGTTAAATGTACACCAAGTATTTGTCTATTTAAGGATTAAAAGTAGAGGTTAGCTAGGTTCCGTCCTTTAGTTAAGCAGGTAGAACCCTAAAGGTCAAGGGTCATCCTGGGGGTAAACGTACCCAGTGCACCGATTTAGATGGAAAATGGTGTCAAATTGGTCGTCTTGCCTTAGTTTACAATGTTGGGCCATTGGTTTCGTAATTGGTGGGCAAAATGTAAAAGGGTCGTCATGGTCTATAGGGGGCACCAAAAAACTTGGACCTCAAATTGTACAAAGGCTGTCACCCAAAGAATTGAAATACTTTTCGGCTTCAGTATGGCCGCGCAATAATTTGGACACCGGTTTCAACAAATATTGAGCATTGGATTTTTTTTGCCCCAGATGACTTGAACCTTACCGGGCCTGTAGCCATGTATACTAAAGGTGGGAACCTATACCCAAACGATACTTTTTTTATCCTATAATGAGACAAATACATTGGTCGTACATTAAAACACAATTTGACTTGCTTTCAAAATTCCCCTGTACTAAATTTCCCCTATTTGACAAAGTTCCCCACATTCCCAGAGGTTGGACCAAAAATTCTGATTCGCACACTTCAAAAAACTAAAGAAAACATCTTCAAACCTTCTGCCCCAAACTTTCTAGATGGGATTCTGATTTCTATACCATACTATGTGTGTATTAGGTCAGATTCGGCACAAGACGGGAGGGTCCATCTCATTAACAAGAAGTTTATCTTCAACCTTCGAAAGTCTTGAAAGGACATTGAAGCTAGGGTGTTTTGACACCGATTCATTACAGGGTATTATTAAGCTTACCTCCAAGACACTTTGTTCTCATCTACACTGTCCGGGCACTCTGAGGACCGTTACAAATGACGCTCCTGTTCCAAAACATACACTATTCTTGAGGCAAACGGAAATTCAAAAATTCTGGGAGTGCATGCAGCTAACGAAGAAGATAAGAATCACTTATATGAGCTACTTTAAGGCCTCAATCAACCTGTGGCATCCATGGCATTGGTACCAATTGCATGGTCATTTTTACTACTCATGCGTCAATACTTGTTATAGGTCTACGGACAGAATTGAACGATAAATAACCTGAAGTAAAATGGCTATCAAATCAAATCAACACGTAAGGTACCTACATGACACGGGATAACATTCTCTTTCTTCTCCTTCCAGGCGTTTAAAAACATTGTCACGCTTTAATCCGGAGCGGACCCCTGTCTTGTATTTTACGGGGAAAGTCCACACCTAGATCTAACACACAACAAGCACCGCTACCTCTTTTTTTTGCTGTATCGTCATCCTTTCAGTGGATGTGCTAATCAGAAAAATCGAAAAAGTATATCAAAATCAGCAGATTTTGGCATGGGCCTGTAACAATTATGGGTATCCCAACATACCCCAAAAGTGACAGGACCAAACTCTGTACCTAATAAGTGACAAAAAATAGGTATTTTAGACGTCGGTATGTCATACGGACACTACTACAAACACGATTCATGGACATTCTGATCTTGAACACTGATGTTCTACACTTTTCTGTCCATTTTTTCACAGTTGTAAATTTAACTTACGCGAATTTTTGTCAGACTCATCCTTCAATATGTTAAGCTATTCCTGCAAATTTCAAATATGTTCACCTTTTCGAGTAAATAACTGATAGTGGCTTTAAAGTAATCTGGTAGTAAAATTTTACAAAAGCTGTATATAATTCGAATAATATGAAGTGTGTGATCACCTTTTCTACATTCTAATTTCTAGGGCTAAACCCATACTGGAAATTTGCTAACTGGTGCGCATGTAATGCAAAATTAACTTTGCAAGCTGTCAATGTTTTGTGAAAATGCTGCAGAACTTGCAAAAAGCAGGCATCCTGTTTAATGCGCGCACTTTTGGTTTGTAGACAGTATAACTGCTTGCAATGTGCGCGCTTGCCCCGGTGCTTGCCAATGTAGACATGCTTGCCAAATATGCGCACATGCGGAACCTTTTGCGTAAATGCTTGCAAATGTGCGGAACCATGCTTGCCAATGTGCCGGCTTGCTTGCAAAGGCTGGTAAGCGTGTATGCCTAGTGCTGCTTGTGCATAATTCGCAAGTATACATGTGCTTGTTTTCCAGCTTGGCGCAAAAGCAGCAGCTGCAAGCTGGCGCAAAGCACATTGATGCATACATTTTTCGTATGGGTATGGCTATATGCAAATATTATTTTAAGAAGTTCCAGTAGTAGTGATCTGAGACATTGCGATATAGTATTGTTCCAAATATGGACATAAAAATCTGATATTTCCCCCCTGCTTAATGTAACAGAAAAAAACTGCAGAATGAATGCTGCGCCCAAACTTAAGCACTATACATTGAATTACGATTCTTCTATAGGAAGCTCCGGCGTCCTTAACTTCATAATGTACTGTATCAACTTAAAATAGCTGCATACAGATACAGCTTATTGGTAGTCTTGGTGGGTGCAAATTTATAATAGTTCACGGATAGAAGATCAGTTTGAGTTACCAGGCAACATCACTCTGCAGAAATGGATGTCTGAAGAAGTTTAAGCCTTTTTCACATAAACATTGCATTGCTAGGAGTTCACAGCTTTTTTATTATTACGCACTAATTTATTCATGGAGTACCTTGAAGTAAGGTTAAGGGACCAATGGCATATACATATTCATACATAATGAAAAGTACCTTATGACATCCACTTCCACCAATTTGAAAATAATTTGGGAAGAGTAACTAATTTTCCTTTTCAGCTTCCATTTCTCAGCCAAACTTGCCGCCTTCTGCCAGCATTTTAGCAAATATTTTGAAAAGCATAGAGTCATCAGCTCCAGACCATTGCTATTGTATATATGCTAATTCCTCCTCTCCCTTGTCAGATCAATATCTTACTACAAGCCTGTAGTACAATGCCTGAATCCCGTTCTGAAGCTTTTGAATTTTGTCAAAAACCAGCTAAATAACTTTAAATTCTAATCTTGCAGGAATTTCAACATTTGAGTTTCAGTAAGGGTCTATTTTTATGTCTGATTATTTTTTTCATGCCACTTTTGTCCCCCTTTAGTACCATGAGACCCCCCGCCTGGGAACCACATAAAATTGGGGGTAGCATGCCACCCTATGTATAACACGCAGTGCGTACGTATCTGAACTCAAATTATAAAGTCACCAAAAAAGTAACGCAGCATGTCTAAATATCACCATAAGTTACAAACCATTGTGGTCTATCTATGCACAAAATAATCAAATTAATTCAATATTTCTGTTTTTTGTTCTGCAATTTCACAACACCTTTCTTGCTCCATTGTGATAATATCGCCAACACACTGTCCATTTTACGAAAAATGTGGCACATTTTCAAAGTTGCAACTGAAGACTTATTCCAATGTTACAATACACAACCATGCTTTAAGGAAAGTGACACACACTTCACCCGGGAAGAATGCGGGGTCTTTCACTGATGCAATCAATCATTGGCTATCCCTTTTATATGGCAACTTTTAAAAAAGGATAACTTTCTCGGTGTAAAGGGGTATGGTTGGCCGATTGATCACAAGGGCAGAAAGTTATCAAAATTTCACGGACAAAACGAACTTCAGAAGACCTGGAACGAGTATGGGTGCTCAACGAGAATCCAAGACGGCCCCCGTTCAAATTTAGCGATCAAACTTTTCATTTCATCCTTTTTTTCACACTGGGCAGTCCTGGACACTAAAGCTGACGCATAATTTTACATTAAACTTTTAATATACCGAACAAAAAAAACACAAAAATACACACCGGACACCGCCGGAACATGTGTAATATGCATATTACTTTTACACTCTTCACGTGTTCGGACATAGTTTTCAAAAAATTCTACATAATGATTGCTCGCCGATTATCAATTGCGGCAGAGGGATTATGATCAAAGAGGCTGTGAATCCCTTCCTTTTGGCAGGTATGGATAAACAGATTACAATTTGGATTGTGGAAGTCGTTGTGGTTCCTTCTTATCTCATTTTTCCATGATGTTAACTAGCGTGGAAAATGGAATCAGAACAGGTAACAACATGGAATGTTTGCGCCCTCTATGGGCCAAGTGCTGTTACAGTGGCTTCTATGAGATTTTGGGCCCTAAATTATGCTGAATAATATGGTCCAATTGTTTAATACCTTTTTCGTCATGAAATCATCTGTCATTTGTACAAAAACCCAACTAGTGGCTACCACTGCATCAGAATTAAATGCAACCATATTTTCATCCGGGTAATGGTTTCTGTGTGGAAAGACATCTGAAGACATTTAACAACGTGCTCTCCCTGGCTTCCGACCCCGATCCCGTGCCCTATTGTTAAGAACTCGAACCGAGCTTTCAAGGCTTTGTTGAATCGTATAAACTGAATTTAAACACCATCTCTTTCGTCAGTTGTTTTTAAATGCAATACAGTCTGCATTGGGTGGGTATTTTATATTATTGGGTATAGGTGACGACAGATTAACATATCCCCTTCATAAACAGTTTCGCAGGCAATCGCATATATCTGAACAGTAACCAATCGAACCAGAAAGTTAGTTTACCTGATACTGCACCAAAGACTCCATATTTGTTATCACTGTGACCGCCAGAACCCCCCTCTTTCTGCTCTTATCACATACTCCTACTTGGAGAAAGCTTCAAAATTCCTACATGGATATGACCATTTGGGCCTATGGGCGAGAGCTGGCACAAATAGACGGGAGTTTTTGCCGACACTCGGCACGATATCAAGGTCAGTGGGTATTTTAAACTTTAAGCCCTCGATATACTTCCAGTCGCCGGGAGCGATTTTCTGCGCGTGAGCATGAAATCTAACACTTGACGCAGAACCCCCCGCGCCCGCGCGCAGTGCCTGAAGCCTGCAAAAACTATTACGGGGATCGTCTGCTCATAAGTCCACGGTAAGGGTATTTAGACTGCCTGGACTATGTTTTTATTTTGTAGACTTATGGACCCATCTTTTCACGTCATGCGGGACAATTTGAATATTACTTATTAAGAACAATATAACAGATTTTGAATCTTAAAAAGGAATTTTATTAGGAATAAAGCCATTTGAACAAAAATAAAGATTTGATGCCGTCACGGCATTTGAGTGGTTTATATTTGCTTCGGGGACCCCTTCCGTAACATGCCTTAACGTATCCCTACCATGGAAAAAAACAACCGATTATCGTCAGCGTACGTCGGTGTTTGAATCAGTAGTGAAAGAATTTTGTTCAGGAAGGGTCTGTTTGACATACTAAACGGGTGTCTTTTGGGAAAATTATAGCGCTTTGGGCAGAGGGTCATCATGTACAGCCTTGTTTAACATAGTCGGATTTTATATAATCGGTCGCCCCCGACGAGCACTTATACCGATACCTGACACTGACCTGGTTACCCTGACACGTGAAACCAAACCATTCATCTCGTTACCGTTATAACGACCACAAACGGCAAAGCCACAGCATTCTGCTCTCCGTTTGTCACAAGCTTTAATCGCTCAGATGTAGACTATGAAAGTTGAAACATTACATCAATGATAAGCTTCTCTATAGCTGGAATACAATGGAGTGACATATGTCACCAGTGGTCTGACGGCTGACATCAAGATCTGAAGGTTTCGGGTTCGAACCCCGGTGGGGGGCAATGTGTCTCGCTTTTTTTTTTTTATCAAGAAATGTAAGTATTTATATAGCGCTTTACACAACGTCCCCTCAAGCGCTTTACATATCCCGCTGTCACTAGGATATATCACACATTTTCACAATTGAAAATTTGCAGCCAATTATAATTGCGCACTGTACATGGTGGAGTCTGGCCCAATCGCTTTGAAGATGAGATGGGCACTCTGTTCTTGTGTACACATGTCCGTCCCCCTTTACCTCCTGCTTACTGTCGGCTCTGCCGCGCCAGGTACTGTCCTTTTCATTGAAATATGGAAAATGACAATCTTGTTGATTAGTCGAAATTAAATTTAAAATAATTAAGTAAAACCTTAATTTTTCAATCATTTTGTTTTTTTTCCAAAAATTACACAATTAAAAATTAGGCCTACATAAAATAAATAATCAAGTATAAAAATAATATAATGATAATTTAAACCAAAATTACTAATATACCAATTCAAAAAATAATATCAAAGTGAAATGAACACAAAAATATACAAATTCCAATCATAAAAATCAAGTAACTGTAAACTACAGCCAATAAAACCAAAAATGAAAATAAAAATGATAAACTAGAAAACAATAACCATATGAAATGAAAACAAAATGAAAATACACATTATACAATATAAATTAAAATAAACAATTATAAATGGATGAAATAGATGAAAATCCAACAAAAGAAATGTTCTTTTGGAGTAAAAGCATCCCCAATTACAACAACAAAAACGAAAAGAAACACCGAAACACTACCCCCCCCCCCACACCCACCACATGCGGAGAAAGTTTTTGAATATATATATTGGCAGTGTATAATTATAGCTGAATGAGTATTAATATAGTGGCCTAACTCACCTGCCGCGGTGACGTGATGTACAACGGGCAAAATTTCGTATTTTTAATCGCTATGGTGCGAATTTACAAGAAAAAAATTCTTATTCGCACCACCACGGTTGCGAATTACAAGACAAGTTTTCCTATTCCAGCACGTTACGGTGCGAGATTACAGAAAGGTTTCCTTTTCACACCGCTACGTGCGAATTAACCCGGAAAAACCTTGCTTATTCGCACCGTCAACGGTGCGAATAGACTCTTCCTAATCTTTATCCTGACTTCCGCGGTGACACCATCACCATGTGATCTGGGTCATCTCCGCAAGACGCATGCACGCATTCTTCAACTCGTCCAGTCCTGATCCATAGAGCAACGGTTTTACTAACTGATTTTGTAATCGGGGTTCTTCCTAACGTCTTGGGTATCCTCATGGGTAGGTGATTTGTTACCATTGGAATCAAAATGTGTGATTTGGGGCCAAAACTTAACCTTGGCATGCATAACATTGGGTTCCGAATTTGACACCCTCAACTTTGTGTACATCCAGATTCAGTGATGAATTTCAGCTGTGCTTTTAAGTGTTTTGTATGAATGTACACTGTTTAAAGATGCTATCTATGTTGAGGGAATTTTTTAGCTTCTCTTCTTATTTTTCAAATATGTCATGTCAAAACTCCAAATCTTAGGGGAGGAACCTCAAAAATTTTAATCATATTTTCTTGGGTGATGTGGATAGGTAAGTAGTAAACTACCTCTTTTCTTTCAAGTAGTAAAGTTCCCATTTACGATCCTTGAAGATCAATGATTTTGAGGTGCCCAAAAATTTTGCACCTTGTGGAGTCCCTCGCGACCGCATGACAACATTGCTTTTTTGCCATGAAACAACCCATTGCATTTCTTCTCTCTTTGACTGAGTGCTTTTTTATTTAATAAAATGACTGAGGACAAATTCAAATTGTGGTCTTGTCAACCAGTATTTTGGAAATAATTTTTTTTCGACCTGTCTTCGTGTAGGAAGATAGTCAGGCAGTGTTCTCAGTTCCATATTAGAAAAATATGGGACTGAAAACTGCGTCTAGGCAAAGGCTATCTTCACGTCTGTCGTGCACAAAATTCTACATTGGCTATACTACATGACAATACACAGGCTTATCATTAATCATACACCCATAGTTGTATAACACCACTCCAAATTGTAAATTCTGCTAAAGCCATGCAATAATAGGCCTACGCGGTGTAATAATCATTACATTTTGTAAGTTTTGCTTAAATTACAACAGATTAGGCCCCAGGCCCATGGCCGTTTGCCACTGTTTTTCATCGTCATGCTATTAAGTTCACATCAATCATGCTTCTGTTAAATTACCTGTGCAATAACTCAAACTCCAGAACTTCCCTGCAAAGTAATCTCTATCAAACATCTCCCTTGACATACGCGCCATGGCTAGAGAGCTATGCGCTCTGTAGCCATGCGAACCAATACACTCTAATATCAAAACACCCTATTATCATTATTATACCCCCAAAACCATTGCACTCCTGGATCTGGGTCAAAACCGGATTTTGCGCACGGCAAATCCGCTCGCTGCGACTGGAAGTATTTACGGGCCTTTAGAAGAGTATCTTTCAAGTAAGGCAAAAGAGGTTGTTTTTCTGTAACCCCCCCAACCCTAGAAAAAACGCCGATTCAGAATTCTTTAAATACAATCGTTACTATGGAAAGCCGCTGATCAAAGTAACAATTTGTCTTAAGGTCCCAGGAAATGAGATGATAACCTACACCAAATCTATATGGGACATCCATTCCAATAACAGGCCCAGAAAAAAGATTACACTACCGTGCATCATTAGTGAAACTATTGATTATCAGTCAGTGTCATGAATATATTCACAACATGCAGTCCCTGGATTTTCTCTTACTCCTGTAAAAATCAATCACTATTTTCACTAATTATGGTCATACCAACCAAATATTGAATGCTTTTCTAGTCCCTCCTGTAGACTTGACACAACCCAAATCAATAATTCTATTTGCATTTCCTTGGACCTTTAACCTGCGGTCTAATTTCCTCGAGTATCGTACATTGCGTACACAACAAACCTAAACTACTGTAGATGCCACGGTAAGTCATTTTATCCAAGTTTAAAAATGCGTATTGTGTTCTCAAGTGCTATTTTTTTAAGTGACTAAAAACTGTAATTTTTGGCTATTCATGCCTCGTAGTTGCGATATTCCGACATTTGCCAAACGACCTATTTAAAAACTATGTTTTTTCGAGCTTTACTACATTGCAGAACTTTAGCTATCACAATACCATATGTAAACTTCGACCAACTTGATGGTGTGTTTGTTTACATCCTGACAATGACTGATTGTGGTTAAACTCGTTCTAAGGCGTTGACATGCGACACAGATCGTCGGTGTATTGACATAAGTGACGGATGTTTGAATGTTTATCATTTTTATTAACGAAATTAGGGAAATGGTACTAAATACCAATCTTAAACATGCAGTTCCGAACCTTGCAAAACTTCATATTAAAACCTCGTCCTACCTGAGCCATTTTTTGTAACAAAACCCCGAAGGGGGGGGGTGGTTACCACCCCCTGTGATTTTCGTTAACTTAACACCCGTTCCGAAATTTGGTACCAAAGGATCTAGAGTTTCTGCTTCATTTCCATTGGGTACAACATAAGTCTAACATCCCGATTATGACGTCACCATGACGTCTATGTTGAGGAAAGTACGCGAAAATACTGAATATAGGGTGGGAAATTTGATATTTCTCGCAATTTTTAGCGACTCAAACCTATTTCTCTACAATGATGTCATTATATAACACTATTTCATTTTCCCATCAGTAGAGTCAAAAACCGCATGAAAATCTGTTTTTCCTAAACCTTTTTGTCGACAAATTTGAATTTAATTTTCCCCACTGTGTGTGGTCTATGGAATGGCAGTTTTGCTGACAATCGAAACTTTAATGACGTCATTTGTGACGTAATTCTAGGCATGTTGGTACTATTTGGTATCAATAAAGATAGGACCATATCTATCTATTGGACCAAATCAAGTGTCTGTGATTTTCCTGTGTTGTGTGAGGCTGTTGGTTACTTCTCTTTCCTGAGGGGGGGTGTGGTTACCACCCCCCTATCTATCATGTGGGATCACCCTGTATCTTACCTATACCACCCCGGTGGAATTTTGTTTTTGATTAAAAGGAGCGGAACATGTCAATTGACATTACATTAAATAATGTGGCACCACAAAAGGGGGGTTTTATCAGCCGGGAAAAACCTGAGGGGGTGGGGGTGGTCACCCCCCCCCCCCTTCGGTAGACGGGGTTAATAATCGTATTAAATTTTGCAATTTTTGACGATGTTGCATAACAGATATTTTGGTGTATTACATGTGACGGATGTTACCCTTGTCAAAGAAGTGTACACTTGATTTCCCACCCACCCAGCCTTTTTAAAGACTTTGTAGAAATATCCATCTTAAATTTATTATAACTGACACAACAAAATATGTAATGAATTATAAGTATCGATATTATTATAAATATTTTATATTTTCAATTAAAGCGGTGATAGCGCAATCCACTCAAACAGCCGTCATTTGTAATAACCAAATTGATCAGATTAGCGATGACGAGTTGGTTTGACGGATGTTCATAAAACGCCGATGCTGTTTTCCTAATGACGGATGGCTGATTACCGCTTAGTATAAGGGGAAAATTCAACTTTCGTCACTATGTCATGAAGATAATCGCCGATTTGCGTTTTTTTTGGTGTGACTGATGTGATCGTTAACTTTTCCAATGTATTAATCCATTTTTATCAAGTAAGAATCAGAATATTAGCTAACCTTTGTTTAATTCGTTGCTTAATCGGATTTGATTTTTCAATCGTAATGTGGGGATTGTCGGCCTCTAGAGTTGCCAGTTTTCAAAAGCGATTTTCTAGAACAAAAATTCGTATTTTGTTTAAATCCGTCACTCTATTAATACACCCGACACATTGGACAGAGCATTGACATCGGTATTAGGCTCGCTTGAAAAAGAATTACCATCGATTCGCTGGTTGGTCATTCGTTATATACCGGTATTCCATATTGAACACTTGTAGTTAACATAACCTGTTATCTTTTATTCCTTCCTCATTCTTAAAATAGCCTTAAGAGGTTGCGCTATAGGGTTGTTATCTTCAAAATATAGGTACTTTCTTTAGTGATATCAGGTCCACGACCCAATCGTTATATTTCGCCACAAGAACCCTGTATCCACCGGACGTGGTCAATATTTTGTTTTGGTTCTAAAAACTTTCTACTATTACCCCTGTGAAATCCTAGGTCCTAAAAGAATGTTTGTTTGGATGTTATTAGGGAAAAGGTGCCCCATTTTGTCCCCAATATTTATTTGACACAGTACTCTCGGGCTTACTTTTATCCTCTTACATCAACGGATTGAAATGTCGACAGCCGTAGTATTGGAGCCAGGCCATTCATCAAGAATGAACACTTTTATACATTAAACCGTGCAGAAGTACTTTAGTCCGCCTACCATTTCGGCTACAACGGTAAATATAAGGGCACTCCTCGATTTATTTTACGACCTTATTTTTTCACACGCTTTATTCCGTTTCTTCTTGGACCCAGGACTGTTGCTCCCGGCGGGCTATATCTGCTTTCACATGGGATTCTAATAAGTAAAAATATTTTTTGTGTAAAATGGCTATTTATTGCATAAAATAGTACAAACAAGCCCTTCACCACTATATCTTTATCGCATTGATCGATGGGTCATGATGACATCAGTTGACGTCAAATCGACAAAATGGCCTGTGTAGTTGGAAGATGCTGTTTTTGGCACCATGTTGAAAGTGGCCTATGTGACCTTTAAGATCCATTCATACCTCATTGCACAGTGCCAATCCAGGTAAAGTGAATTCAATTTGATTGCAATACCGTGATGTAGTATTGTAGGTAGAAGCTACTGTTCTGGCAATGCAAATCACCAAAACGCAGATTCAATGAGTATTAACGAATCAGAAAAGAATTTATTGGGTCCTTCACATAAATATTTACTTTTATAGTGACGAATCTACTAAACACCGCAAAAAGTCCACACTTATTGAAAGAGTCATTATTTTGAATATGATTCCCTTTAGATGATGTAATTTACATTTTTCGTTAGCAATATTTTGATACCCAGCTTGTCACTTAAATGTGTAAATCGTCCAAGATTGACAACAATTTGTGAAAAACAATATTAACACTTAAGTGCATGAGGGGAGTTCCACGTGGACCCAACATTCTTTTTTGTTTTTCGCACGCCATCTTTTATGCTAAATTATTTTGATGGGAAAATTCAAATCGGCTATGGCGTCTTTTATGCTAATTAGCATAAATACGCATTTTGGTGGGGCTATTCAAACTTGTTTTGCCCCTTAAATCGTATTGAAGTACTTTTTTTTCAATTTGCATTGCAGCAAAATGTATTTATTTTCTCCTATTATGAGCCAAAATTTATGGAAAAAGTCCTTTGGGAAAGTGGTTTTTGACCCAAATCGGTTTTGGACAGCTATTTTGAATCGGTACAACCGATTTTCATTTTTCCTGTTATGTGGTCATGTTGATGTACCCCATCAATGACCAGAGTTTTGGTAAAAATCAAATGGCAAAGTGTTTCTAGGGGGTCCACGTGGATCCCCTTATACACTAATCGAGGTACAAGACCTTATATACGCAAGGTTGATATATTAATAATAACGTAAATTGTTTTGTATGGATTAATCCTATTCACCTGTGCGGTGAATCAAGTTCGACGACATGTAAATAAAATTCATTTAGAATTTGGTTATTAATGAAAATTCGAACCCTCAGGCTTCCAGGTCAATCTCCCACATTGTTTATTCCACAGTAATATGCAAACTACTTATTAACTTATACTGATGAAAGGGGGATTGGATGCTTTTGGATTGCAAATATGAAACGTAGGTTTTAAATGACAAAGGGCTAATAACTTTTAATTATACCAAATATTAATTACGAAGAAGATATTGGGCAATTGGCAATTCTAAAAGAAAAAAAAAATATATACTGATGTGTTCTAATTATAAGATGAAAATAACATGTACATTTTACATTCTAAGAAATTCTGTTAAAGAATTATGTTTACATCATATAGCAGGGGGACTGTAGGAAAAGAGTGTGCGCTTCCGGATATAATTGTGAATTGATATCCATAAAATTGATGGAAGCACTTGCCCACTCCAATTTCATGGACCCCAGTGGGGTTTCAAGGTTTATATTATACACCGGGTCAAAACTTTACAACTAGAATCCTATTGTGTTGAAAAGCACCCCTGATCTTTTGTCTGGTTATAAGATTCCAAAAAGGTATATATTACATATCTATGGCTTATAGTTTCGGAGTTAAGGGGTTATAAAAACTGGTTAAAATAGTGAAATTAAAAGTCATTTTGGTGTGACATGGTCAAAGTTAAAGGTGGCTTGTGATCGGGTAATGGTAATATGTGGTGCAAATTATTTCCCTAGCTTAAAAGGATGAAAATCAGGAATAGTTGCCTATCTGTTATGTTAGTTTCAGTATCCAACAAAATACTAAGTCACACAAGTATAGAAATCAAACTAGCTGTCAAGAGCTGTGGAATTTATTCGCCATTTGGTTAATAACCAAAAACTTAAGATAGTCAAAATGAGCTGGAAAACAAAAATTGAATCACGTTTTGCAAAAAAGTGAGCAACCTTTATTTTTTACCCCTGTACAAACCAAAAATTACTTTTTCCACCTTTTATTAAAGTTTTACCCCATAATTCCAAAACTATAAGCCATAGGTAGTAAAAAACTATCCTTTTGGATTATGGTAACAGACAAACATCAGGTTTTTGGAAACATCATTGGAAACATTTTAAATTGTGTACCCCTGTGTAACCTTGAAAATCAAGAGGGGGGCAATGAAAGGGGGTGTGGCAGTGCTTCCATCAATGGTTTTGATTATTAAAGCATAAAGTACTTGTTGTACCAAAATTCACAGGTTTTATCAGATTGCACACTCACATAGATCTGTGCACTACAGGCTCCCACTAATCCACCTCGTTTGTGATTTCAGGCCATGCATATTTCTAAGCAAACTAAATAAATAAATAAAAATAAATAAATCTGGAACTAATACGTTTGTAAATGTTTAACGCATTTCATAAACGCAACTTTTAATCGTAACGTAGAGTTTCTAGTATTAATACTAATGCTACAGTTTACACTCACTTTTTAAAATAGAAAACTAATTTCCAAAACTATTCAGAAAAAATCACCAAACAGTAAGTAATTACATTTTGCCATTTTGTGTTATTGCGGCTAGGCTAACGTATTGCTAGGTTTACAAAATGCTCATCTTTTTTCATGTAATTTACTGGAATGGCTTAAATTTATTTTGCAGGACAGTCAAAAAGGCTAGACTTTTAACAGAGTAACCAGCGAATACACATGGAACATTTTTCTTACATACAGAATACAATAAAATCATGTATTTTCATATTCTTTTTCCTCTCTCTCAGGCTCTGCCCCTTCGATCTACTCACTCTTCTATCTCTGTGTCTCATCTTCTTTTAAATGTAACCCGATCATTAAAGGGATAAGCAGCGATAGATAATGCATTGTTTTCGCTTATTATATCAAAGTATAAGTCATGTTGGACTAAAAAAACCACCAAATAGTGAAAAAATGAAGGATTGAGGAAAGTGTCATCCCGGCTCCTGAAATATTACAAAACAGATGATTTGGTTGTTACTGAATACCAAAATTTCGATGATTTCTTGGAAGTGTTCGGATCAGCAAATCGCTGCTAATCCCTTTAACCCTGAGTAACAAAAGACACATTATCTTACCCGTTCTCCAGTTGAAAATGAATTTTGAAGGGCCAAGCCAACGTCAAAATGAAGAAGAAACTTGACGACCATGGCTTGCACGGCTGTATCGTTATGAATCGATGCATAATTACAAGCTTAGACCACCACCAGGTACAGAAGAAAATTATTGACTTTGATATAACCAAGGGTCCCTTGGTTTATCTTTCTCGCTTTGCTTGATCATATCTTGCTCATGCGCCATTATAGTTGCACGCTCATGTTTATGGAAATATGAGTATATCTGTTTAAACGAAACCCCAAGATGTTGTCGGTAGTCACGATTCGCCAGCCATTCTTTGGCAACCGTTTGTGACCTAAAAGGGTTAGATTAGTAATGGGGAAATGTAATGGATGTTTTGGTTTAATTTTTTTCATATACAATTTTGACACCAATGTTTTTCAAATACAGAAGTTCCAGAGAATATCTGAAAAATCATGGGGTGTCATTTTAAAAATGTGTTCTTAGGTGTTTTATAGGGGGCAAAAGTTGATACAGGGGTTAAACAATAAAGGTTTAAATTGATTTAAAATGGATTACCAGTCTGTTCGGATGCTCATAGTTTCTAAAAACGTTAGTTTGCCATATTTACGGACCTATTGTTGGTAGCAATAGGTCAAGAAAAGAGTTCAAGGTCATTAGTTATAGAATGGTCCGATTTGTGAAACTGGATTTTAAATCGTTCATTGGGTCATAGAAATTAAGAAAATTATATAGATTCTTTGTTCACCTTTCAAAGTGAGACTTTTAAAGATAGACTAGTGGGCTCCCATAGACCCTGTGGACCACGGCCTTATTTGCCCTCTATTTATTAAAAAAGTTCTTGACAACGCGCGACTTTATATTTTCGGCTTCTGTACAGTAAGACGAACAATTTGGCCCATTTAGACAAACCAATGAATCTGAAATGTTACCCCCAGTGTGACCTTGAACCCGTTTTAATTTGTACTATAAACACTCAGGTAGGGCAAACTATTATAGCCCAGTCCCTAAGCACAAAAATAGGCAGTATTCGTGGCACTTTTTCCCTAAAAGCATGATTGAAACTTGGTAGGCTTATACATTATTGAGGCCCGAACAATTTCTGATCGGGTGCCAAAAATGTAGCGCCCCCCTATTGGCCGTACAGCGCCCTCTATAGTTTTACCCCAATTATGAAAAATATTACTTTCAAGAGCTTAAATGCAATAATTCCACTATTTTTTGACCAAATCAGGTATAGTAAGATTGTAAATATGCATAGTATAAGACTATTGATTTTAAGGTAATATCAACATGGCTGCCATGTTAGATTTCAAAAGGGCCGCCACTGAAATCTATACTAAGCCTAATTTGATGTTAAGAATGAAAATAAAAACCACTAATTTTAAGGACAATCCAACATTGCTAATGCTGAGGATTTCAGAAAGCACACTGATGGCCCCATTGCCAGTTTTAACAGATAACAGAAATCTCGAATTTCAAGTGCATCTGATTTCAAATTGACGCTAATGAACTATTATTTCAAATTTAACCCCAATTATGAAATGTACCACTTGAAGGGTGGCGATCAAATTTCACCGCTTTGGTCAAAATAAAGTCATGTACTAGATTTTAAGCACTCTTATTTACAGTAATTTTTTTTAGATCAAAGTCAATATTGCCGCCATCTTAGAATTTCAAAGGGCCACCAATGATATCCATGATTAGGCCTTACTTCACTTATATGAATCTCATATTGAAATGCTAACGATCCTGTTTCGAAATTGGAGAAATTAAGCACTGAATATTATGTGATTTCCATCTATATTTTTCATTGATAGCTAACAAATCCATCAGAGTAGAAGATATGAGCCATGTGTACTGATAAGCAAGTTACATTCTTTATTTGGATACAAACCGAAGACCACCACTTTTGTTATAATGATTGTTTTTAAACTTTGGTCTGATGAGAAATTCTTCAAGGTTTGAGTGTATCTTAGTGCTAAGTGCCAACATATGGGACAATGAACAATTGCACACAGGATTGGCAGCCATTCATCACTGCAGTGCTAGTAGTTAATTTGTGAAAACCAAAGGGTTAGGTTTGATTTGTGCAATATCCTGACAAACATTTCTGGATAGTATGGAATCCACCAAGCAATAGCACGTTTAATTCATTAAGTAACATATTGCCAAAAGTTTGGAAGTAAGAGAATTAAATAAAGGCGGTGAGGATGAAACGGTCATGGTCCGATTTTCATGTAAAAACAAATTTCAAATTTTTGGTCAAAATCGGTCAAGCCCATTTGGATACAAAAGCATAAAAGTGAATAAGATTGGATCGATTTAAGCCCAAATTAATTGTCGAGCTATGAATTGCAAGAATATGGGGTGAGATTGCAGCCGAGCCCAATATTTTCTAAACACTCATAGCGAGACCAATTTAATATTGGGCGTAACGTAAATCATCCGGGAAATTTTATCATTAAATTTTTGATCCGATATTTTCACCCACTTGGACTCCTCAAGACTTAATAATGTACTACAACTGGCCATAGGAGATGTGTATAATTATGTGGTCGACAACATTTGGGGATGTTTTTGGTCATATATCAAGAAGTGATGAACACATTTCTGATCTTTAAATTTCACTGGGGGTATAATGAGACAGAGGAAACTTTCTTCTTGATATACCAAAATCTCATTTTGTTTTGATGTAGTAAGTTGGGGGACGAGGTTGTCCATTGGGGTTCACCCACCTGTAATTTTGCACATATAATCCAAAATAGGAAATAAAAAAGATACCTGGAGGATTGTTTTGTTGTCAATCTTGAACCTTTTGCCAATCCCTAAAACCTTCCCTTCCCTACCAATCAATGTTGAGTATGTTTAGGCGAACTGTAAACACAAATTCAGGTTTCACTTTGTCCATACGGTAAGGAAGGGTGCCAAAACTTTTGTTCAAGATTGTAGCCAATATCACAGAATAGCAATTCATATCTTTTAGACATGTCCTAAAAAATGAGCTTTTGTTTAAAAAAAATTAGCGTAAGTTTCAGGTAACGTTTGCACAATAGACGTTTGACCTTAAGCTTGGTCTTTTTAGTACAGGGGCTCCAATGCACCAAACATTTGTTTTAGGGGCCAGATACGGTCAAAGATTCTGAATTGGTGTTGTATGGCAAGGTCCCAAGTTTTGTTTTGGTAGAAATGTACCGCTTAGAACTGAAAGCAGAATTATGGCTATATACCAATTTTCTACCGGTATGCACCGAGGCCAATCGTTAGCCAAATTTATCAAAATTGTAAAATTAAAAAAAAAATGTGGTTTCCACCTGAGTAAAATTATGCTATTTTTTTTATTTTTTTTAAAAAAGGTAATTTTAGAACCATTTATATACCACAATAAACCAAGAAAAAGGTTTTTGCCATGATACACTTACCAAATGAGCTAAAATGAGGGATGTTTGTGAGACGTCCATAGAGTCAGCTGTACTAAATATACCTTCAGTACTGCAGGCTTTCCAGTGGGAGCCTACTTGGAAGTCATGGATATCTCTTTGGGGTTGGTACTTGTGCTGTCATTTTTTATACATCCTAGTCTACTTGGTCATATTAATTGGGAACTGGAAGAAGCTACATAATGGACACAATCTAGGTGGCAAAAGCTTGAGTGAGTTGGTTCGAAGTGGTTGCTCAAGAGCATGTAACGATGGATGCAAACCAGAATGCTGGATTTTAAAGCACTCTACTTTATGCACACACCAAACAGTGCCAAAATAACTGACTCAGGATGATACGAAGATACCTAGTATAGCTACTAACTAAGCTTTCCTACAAAGGGGGGTCTTTTGAATTCGTACAATCGACAATAGGTGGTTTAGTCAGTAAAACTAAGATCAAATGTGGTTCAGAGGTAGATATATTGCAAAAATGGTTCAATGGCAGCCATTTCAGTCGCCATTCTTGATATTCAAGTTGCTGCTACTTGTGGCTATACAATGTCAGCAGTGTTCTTTCTGAACTCTTAGCATTGTCAATGTGGGGACCGTCCTTTAGTGTTTTTTCCATCATTCATAAGCGGAGTAATGCTTAATGTGGATAATTAGTGGATATTTAGTGGCAGCCAATTTTGAAATCTAGGGTGGTAGGTATATTGATATCCAAATGACATAAATCACTGGCCAGATTTATATTGCAGCACTTACTGGACATTATTCAGTTCAAACAATAGCTGACACATGATCATTTAACCCTTCAAAAGGTAGCTTCATTTGGCTTAAATTCCAAAATAGTTCATTGGCGGCCATTTTGAAATCAACCGCCAACTTGAAATTCAGATTACTGCTATCTGTACTGCTGCAATATCAGCAGTGTGCTTTCTGAAAACCTTCAGCATTACTAATGTGGGTTGTCCTCAAAATTAGAATTTTTATCATTCTTAACTCAAGTTAGGCTAGGCTAAATGTGGCTTTCATTGGCGGCCATTTTGAAATCTAAGATGGCAGGCCATATGATATTGACGTAAATGGAATAGTTCTAGATATGTGCAATCATTGTAAACCTTTATTGGACATTATTTGGTCAAAAAATATTGAGTTATGGCATATAAGCTCTTGAAAGAATATTTAATAAGTGGGTTTAAAAATTAGAGGGCGCTGTAGGCCAATGGGGGCCCTACATTTTTGGGCATCGATCAGAAATTATTCAGGGGCTCAATATGTATCGGCATCCAAGTTTTCACACTTTTAGGAAAAAGTGCACAATAAATTGTGCTAGGGAATGGGCTATTATACCTTTTCTGTAATTCCTTGAAAGGTACTGAACATGAGAGTTATACTTTAAAACACATATTTTGGCCCCCTTTTTATTTGGCCCCCTCCCCGTATAAAACAGTTGTAAAATTCACCCTAGAATCATCCAAGAACCACATTTTTTTAAAATGACACCCATGATTTTGGAATCCTCATACAACTTTGATTGAGAAAAACCGTCGGTTGCAGATTGTATATGAAATTTCACAAAAATCCGTTCCACATATACTAGATTTTTATTTTCACCCAACCGCTTGTTTTAACAATCTGTCATTACGTTTGGTACAATGAATAACATTTTTTAGTCCAAACTTAACCAAAAATTCAGCTATACCAAGTCCACGCTATGCCAGATTTACTTTATGGCTGCATGATTGGACTGTATCCAACGGAACATGCAGATTCTGACCGCTTCAATCTAAAAACTGCTTGAGAAAGATTCTCCAGGATGAGGGTCAAGACAAGATTCCAGGCACAGAAGTTCTCACTCGTTCCAACATGAGTATCCATACCATGACTGAGAAAGATCAACTCGGATGGTCGGTCATTGGTCGAATCAACAACAAATCAACAACAAATCTTCTTTAGCGAACTACAGTATGGACACGGTCACGTGGGGCTCCTAAAAACGCTATAAAGACACTCTGAATAACTTCTCTCAAGTCTTGATGTTGATCCAGGAGAACTGGAAATGCAAAGCTCAGCAACGTGACTCATAGCGTGGCAAAGATTACCAATGCCGCAGTGAACTGTGAGGCTAAACACCACCAACAAGCAGAGTTGAATGAACGGACAGCTTGAGAAAAGTCTAGAACTAGAACGAGCACTAGTAGCACAACATCAACTCTGTTCAGTATGTCACCGATCTTCCCGTGCCAAAATTGGTTCTTTTTAGGCACATGCGTACTACAATTCAGTTCGCATCTTTAGTGTGTCATGGCATGTCTCATTTTTTAAGATGGATGAACTACTATAACCAAATAACAAAAAATAATGTTTCCACTTTCGCGATATTGTAAATTTTGTCATGGGGAGACAATTTTTTTTTTGATAATTGAAAATTCATCTGTAAAATTCTGGATTATTTAAGTACTCAACCATTATTTAAGTTATTTCAGAAAGACAATGATACTTTATCATTATACAACCATGTTGGTATTTAAAAAGTAACAAGCAAATTTTACTTTGTAATAAAAAAGTATATAAGTTGGCCACGTGTGTTGAATTGGTGTTACGTGTGTTGTGACATCTCCATAATTATACACACGAAATTGGTGACCGTTTTTATGTGTTAAAAATAACAAGTTAAATACATCTTGGTGTATTCCCATATTCTCACGATTTAAACACTTTTATACAAATATCATCAGTAATAACCTGCAAAGAGCAAACATTACTCCTAGTATGCAGATTCCATGTGTTGAAATAGTGCAAGTCTAAATTTGGCAACTTCAACCCCAAACTTTCAAAAAGACACATTGAAATCGGGTATAAACCAGTCTTTATTAAAATTAATTGGTTTCTGTTGGTAAAATTGATCATATTTTAACTAATAATAAAAGTTAACACTGATACTTTGTTCAGTGACCAGAAATTCATGTCCTTCAAATACAAAAATTGGTGATGATTGCCAGTAACGTGGTCCACAGTAACCCGGGGGGGGGGGGGGGCACTTGTATTCAAAGGTGGATAGAGGCCGTGAACAAGAAAAACGCGTAAAAGGGTGTCTTTGTTCCAAAAAGCGATGGACGCGCGTAGACAGTGACTTAGGGGGTGTCAAAACCAGTCAAAAATCTATGGGGAAAAAATGAACATACTGAGACAGTGGATTTCGGTAATTAAACACATGTCTTTGTGTTTTTGGTCACGTGTTTGACATACCAAAGTCAATTAAAATTTGTGTTAATTGCTGGCCCTATTTCCAAATAAACTTGGTAATTTTTCTAACATAATTCTAAAAATTGAAGTCCTACACAATCGTGGGATAATATTTCACAATTGTGTAATGTCACTTTGCCCCAAAATGTTAAAACACGTTTCATTATGCAATGCAAACGAGGTCAGTGTGTAGGTGGTGGGACACCCATAGAGTTGGTGGCGTAAATGTTATTCCTCCTCTTCGATGTTCAACAAAGCTGCTGCAAGAGCAGTGAGTGTTCAAATTGGTTTTACGTTAGGGCTCATTTCAAAAGCTTTAATATTCTACTTTCTAAATTGTATTGCATTTGAGCATTAACATTTGTTTAAAAACTAGAATTTCCTTCCCGGGTTCGGCTTTCTTGGTTTCAGGTTTTGCTGGCTAGTTGGGGACTGGGTTGGAGAGGCTTGTAAATTGTGCGTTGCCAGTGGGTTCATGTTGGCGGTGGGTGTGATGCTTCGGTCACCCTTATCGGTCGCGCTGAGATCCATTTGGTTGATAACGAGGTTGGCTGGAATTGTAATGTTGAATGAAGGCAAGACGTTTACTGCAACTTGTTTTAGGTATTTTTGAATTGATGTCAAAGGCATTTTAATTCCGTGCTGCATATTTCAGAGCGACTTGCAAGTTTTTTTTTAGGTTGACGTTAACTGGACTACTTGGACGCCTCTACTTATCTACTTTCAACAGACAGCACTCAGTAGTATTTTTGTACTCGTGAAAAAAGATGCTTGTCACAGGAACAAAGATCAACTAGTGTGCAGGAACAAAGACTGGTGCAAGTAAAGAGGTCCGTGTGGGTAGCTAGCGGAGTGTGAGTGCTCAGGCGGACTCGCGGAAAATCCTCCATTGACTGAGCTAACCCAGTACAGCTGGATAAGGTTGAGATGGCAGATGACACTGGGAAAAAACGTGCTGGTAAGAGAATGCTACAGTGGTGCTGTTGTAGCTGTTGGGCGTTTGGCCCCTATGTGGTCTAATATATACACACATGCAATGTTTTGTAAGGTGAATGGATTGCCAGAAGTGAAGCTGTAAGTTTTCTTGACAATTGCTTGGAATATGACGCCATGGATTTTATACATAATGAAATTTCATTCGCGAACAATTCTTTCGGTTGTGTTTATTTATATTATATTCTTTGTTTATATTGGATTTTTAATTTATAATGGATATATTTTTATTCAAGAGTGTTTATTTTGTTTAATTACTGTAATTGTATATGTGTTCATTTCGTATTTATTAATTAGGATTTTTTTACCTATTTTCAACTTTAATTTGTTTATTTCATAAAATTTTTATTGTAAAGATTTACTTTATTGAAGATTTGTCTATTATTTCAAAATTTTTGGTTTTTTAAAATTTTGTAATTGTATTTTGTGGTTTATTACTTTGTTTTTATGGTACTTATTTAGTCCTCTTATTTTGTTAGTGTTAATAATTTAAGTTGATTTTCATTTTAAATGATTTATATTATAATATTTTTGTGTATAGCTTTGCTTTTATTAATTTTTAAAATATTTTTAGTCATCCTCCCGTTATTTTATTTTCTTAACCATTTGGCTTTTTTTTTTTTTTTTATTATTGTGTCGTTTTCTTAATTTTTATTTTACTGATTTTTTTAAAATTTATTTGGTTCCATTTATTCATTTTGTATTTCTATTCTTTTGGGAAGGCGCTATATAATATCTGTAATTATGTTATATTTCTTTTTTTATTTTAACGATTTATTTTTTTTATTTTTTGCTTTTTTTAAGTTTTTTATTTTTTTCTGGTTTTAATTTTTAAAATATTTGTTATTATTTCTCATCCGTTTATTAGTATTTTTCGTTTTCTTTATGTTTTATTTTTAATTTGTACTGAGCTTTTCCTTTATTTTCATCTCCATTTGTTATTCTTATGCATTTTTATTTGTGTTAAGTTCTTTTGTTATGCTTTAGGTGCCATATGTATAAACTTTTGTGATGGTCATATGCGAAAAAAATTTCTGTTCCACCCAACATAAAAATTTCTAAATCCAATTAAAACAAAGAAATAACCCCCCCCCCCCAACCAAAAAAAATCAGCCCAAAGTGGAATTCGAACCCATACCCACAGATTCCTATTTTAACAAATCAATGGTCAGAGGGACAGAGCCCACAGACCAGTGAGTCAGTTAAAAAGGACATCGCCGGTAATGAGAGAAGGAGGCCCTCTATGATCATAATAAAATAGTTATATTTCCACATCATTTTGAGTTGGTTTTTGACAACTACTTATCATGTACGCAGGTGTTTTTTAATCCCAATCCAAAATACACTTGTATCAAGAAAAAATGAGAAATATGAGAAATGTCAGGGGCATGCTCTCTGGAAAAAGGAAAGCTTAGAGCATGCTTCCATTTCAATAACCATTTATTACTTATATAATAAACAGGAAAACTTTCACTAGCTGCCTTTTGTCATGGAGCTTGTAAGTGCCCCGTTCTAGCCCTTGGTCCTGCATACGCTCAAGAGGCTCTGAGGCCGCCCCTTTAGTTTGACTAAACTCTATGAGCTAATAAAATTACAATTCCATGGCGCAGTTCAATAGTCTTTTCAATTCACCTGTATTGATGCAAATATATCCCCTGTCTTTTAAGTATATTATGAATACCCATGACATGCATGGTCAGCTGGTTAACATGTGCTCATCCAAGGCACTGAACGACCTTGGTAGATTAGCATAACCTTACCAGCTAGTGATGTGGTAGATTTGCATGTACAAAGTCGTTGTTGTTTTTGGCGAATTCCATCTAGTGTTCCTTTTCCTGCCCCACCCAGAAAACAAAAATGCAAAATTGAGTCTTTCCACCCAAAGCACCAGAATGCCACTCACATAATGTTTTGCTAAAAAATACAGCGCACATCCTTGCAACGTGGCGTTGTGGTCTTGCAGGGGAAGGTTTCAAAGATGGAATTCAATTACCGACATTGAGCCTGTATTATAACTTTACATAAAACCGACTTTTTTGGGAATTTTATGTAAAGTGTGGATTTTTTGATAAAAGTCCAAAGGTAAAACTTTGAGCATGTCGCTTTATTAGGCAAAACGTTTCAAGTTCATCCGATCTCATAAAAACTATAGAGGGCGTCCTTTCATTATCCTTATCCGCGATGTTCTTGTTCTTTGTCAGGCCTAATTAGCTGTTAAGCGTTTTCGTAAGTGTTCCGGGGCGCTGCAACAATGATATCATTGGTTAATTTTTCGTTAAAAACTCTTCCATGTAACCCCCGCTGTTTAGCTTGACACGTCATAGCCCGGCGCAATGTGGCTAGTATGGCAAGCCAATGTATAAGTAATTCGATAAACAACTGTTTATCGCCGATAACCCTGTTTTTCGATCGAAAAAAAACAAAGTTTATCGAGAACACTATGTTTTTCGATCGAAAACAAAGTTTATCGATAAACAATGGTTTAACGATAAACTCAGTTATTCGAAAAACTATGTTTTTTGCCGATAAACAATTTTTTCGATTCGATAACAAGGTTTTCGATAAACTTGGTTTATTCACGCGATACACTATTGTTTCTTCGAAAAACCATGTTTTTCTATAAAACTCTGTTTTTCGATAAACACTACCGGAATCAAGCGCACACATACCATAATCTTTCTTGATTGACGAGGTTTACCTTTTTGTAGTTGAAACACATTTTTTTTCAGTCGAAAACAATGTTTTTTCGATTTTGATAACTCTCTGTTTATCGATGAACACAGTTTAGTCATTTGAAAAACATTGTGTTTCGAAGACACTGTTTATCGATAAACCCTGTTTATCTAAAAACAAATTTTTCGTCGAAAACATGTTTTTCGATTTGAATAAACTCTGTTTATCGATGAACACAGTTTATTCATTTTGAAACAATTGTTTTTCGAAAAACACTGTTTATCGATAAACCTGTGTTACGAAAAACAAAGTTAATCTCGACTATCCTCTATTACCACCGTGTACTTACCCACTACCCTACGTTACAAATGCTGAGGGGAATCGGGGGAAATCAACCATCACTGATTTCCTTTTTTTGGCAGCAATATTTATTTTTCACACTACACATATACGGCCGATTTTTAAACAAAATCCGCTTTCTAGAAAGCGCAATTTTACGATACATCTTTAATCAGTGATAGCTTATCTCGTACATACTTCAAAATCCAGCAAAGCAACCACCTCAACTTTCCATTTAAAATAAAACAAATTTTACAAAAACACCGTTTTTACCTAAAAACTTTAAGCTAAAGAATTACAAACAAAAACAACCGACAATTTCGAGGGGGTCAAACACGCATGAAGTAATCTGGCCGTACCATTTTCAACCGGGCCCAAATTGAACGGACATTTAACGAGATCCGCAACAAAAAACGCCCCAAAATGGCCCATTAAAGTAATATACTGTCGCTAGCCTACCGATAATTATCAAAAATTTCACAAATATTAACGAAGTTTAATCTGGTTGAAGGGGCGTGGAGGAGTGGCGGCGGCGAGTAATTACAACTCAATGGGAAAAGGAATTTATTGTTCTGACACATATTGTACTGTGTGTTAATTAATACAGAAGTTGTTTTTAAACATAATAGTAGCCTCTCCTGGTGCATGCTGTAATTCGAGCAAAATTAAAATTTAATTGTAATTTACATTGCAATTAATACCACAAAGATGAGATAAAAGGTCCCGACGACGTGCTGTTTCAGTATACAGAAATTAACAAATCAGAAGATTAGTGTCCAATAATTGTTAACAAATCAACTTTAAATATTAGCCCTGTAATTGTACAAATGTCTCACACAAATGGTAATTATAATTTGGTTAATTAAAATAGAAATCCCTTAAACATTATTAGGTTCTACACAGGCTCAACCCGTTTGATCAACATTGTTACATTGTTGCCCAGTTTTCATCATTGGGTAGTCATGAGAAGATATGATTGAGTAATGAACAGTCACAGAAGCTGAAAATGTCAAAATTATACCCCTTTAATAGTTTTACAACCGTTTGGAGTAGTTATCTCAACATAAATCCTCACCTATCCCCCTTCATATGTTAATTGTACTGTTTCATGTTGACCTTCATGACTATATTATCTGTATCCAATCTCAATTAAGACACCCTGTATGTATTCCAAACTTTTATTTACAAGTTACCAAAGCTGTAAGTGAAGTTTACATTATAATTAATTTGGGCTTATTCAAGAAAGTCCAACTACAAACTGTGGGACCTTAAAAGTGCTCCGCATGATAGCACACCTTTGCCAATGTAGTATTTACACACACTACATACCCTATAAAACCTTTTTTATAAAGACTCTGGGCTAACATTTGTATGGCCAATACCAGACTTAACTGAGTTTTCCCAATATAAGTACTTAGCTGTTTTCACATTTTCATAAAATATATCAATCCGATTACATGGCATTAAATTTTAAAAAGTTTGTAATACTTATTGTTTGTGCAACCCTGTATTACCATCGGAGCTTATCAAACAATAATAATATAGTTTTATATCGACTCTTTGGTGTACCCTGGTAATAATCTGTCCATGGTTTTTAAGATTCTTTACCACAGGAGAAAATAAATACCTTTATAATGTGAAATGACAAAATTTTTGAAGTTTCTCATAATTCACCCTTAATTTTATGACCACCCCTGTCTAACCTATCATGATATGAATGATTCCTTGCACCATAAGCTTTCCAAAAACTATAGTTTTCTGTGTCAGATGGATTTTTTAACTACATAGTAAATAAAGTGAAAAGGAGGTAATCAACAAAAGATTGAGGGTTGTAACGCAAGGTGTCCCACCATAAAACACATTCACCAAGAGTGTTTGATGTTGGAAAATATTGTTTAAAAATATCATGCTGGCATGCTGGAAACTAGGAAGGAGAGTTAACGTGATTTGTAAAGAAATTTGCGATACCATTACTTTATTTTTTTGTCAAAAAGGTCTACTTTTATTGAAGAATGAGGAAATTTTGTGATTCTGTATTGCCCTTAATATCAGCAAAAAAAAATTCGCTTTGGTTCATTTGCTTTTAAAATGATTTTATTTAAAAAATCCATTAGTGCCAAGGGGGGGGGGGGTCCATGGACGGCCCATAATGTAGCTCATTAAACAACGTCTTGGCCGATTTTACTATTTTGGTAGCAATCAAATTCAAAATTCAAATAATTTTTACTTATTAGCGATCTATCTCATTCAGTCAATACCTTACATAATGATACATTCCTTACAGTAATATAAAGAGATAAATGGTGGTTTTTTAACTGACTTTAGTAAAGACAATTAAATGAAACTGCAGTAGATGGACTTTGAGATGGCCCCCACCTACACTATAATACAAGAGTATTATCATTTAATATTTGATTACTACTTACTATACAGGACGGGACAAGATGTTTGGACAAGACAAGACACAACAAAACAGGACAAGACAAACACAACAAAACAGAACAGACAGACAAGAAAAAGGAATTGAACAATTATTTTACAAATTAGAGGGCAAAATTAACCTAATTGAATCATAGTGAGCCAAACAAGAAATGATGAATGCAAGGATGTGAAGGTATCAATTTAACGAGTGAACACTAAGAAATGAAAGGATGAAGGTTTTAATAACAAATATCCTACATTTGAATATTTTATCAATTTCATGTTTTTATGTTAAGTTTTAAACAAGCACTAGTGGTTTTGAGCTATATTCTGTCCCTAAGTGCATTCCATATTTAGGGCCAGTGTTTTAACTGAGAATTTAATTAGATTGGATGAGGGTTTTAGTTGTGATGTATTGCATTTTCTAGTGTAGTATCCATCTATGTCTGTCACTGTGTTTGGAGAAATATTGAAACCATGATTTTGGAAGGGTGTTTGAGTTGTAGCGGAGCCATGAAAACTGCTGTTTGTAGTTTGTTTAATCAAAAATGTTGAGAGTGTTTTTATAATTGTGAACCATTGTGTTTAGGTGTGAGATTGTGTATTCGGTGGTTCTTGATGATGCGCATATGCTCGGTTTTTTTGAGTTTTGAATATATTGTCCAATTTACTCGATTTGGAGAAGTCCATGGCACAGTTGTCATCCAGTTTATGTCCGTAATTGCCGCAAGCTATGTTCACTGTAAGATATGTTACGGCAGTATTATGGTGTTGTATAGTGAAATAACTGTGTTTTGGAAAGGTGTGCGGAATTGTCTAAGGATGCCAATGTTCTTCGAAATTTGATTTGGTTTTTTGAAATGTGGATATTTCAGTAAGATTTTGATCAATTATTACACCTAGACATTTTGTTGATCTAGCGAGTGTTAATGGTGTGGTTGTCACTCATGATGTTTTGTTTTGGCGGTGTGTCATGTTTTTTTCCTTTGTAAAGTGAATATAAGGTAGTTTTGGTACATTAGCAAGTTTGTTAGCTTTAACCATTTGATACATCATTAGCTCTTTGTTCAATTGTTTGGTGAGTGGCTAAGTTTTTTGATGTGATAAAATATATTTGGTTCATCGCTAATAATACAAAAGAAATGTTTGTCAAGAGAAGGACTGTCTTACCTATAGAGTAGAAAAAGTAGGGGACCCATATTGACCCTTGAGACACCGCAGAAAACTGGGAGAAGATTAGAAGAGTATGAACGCAAACGAGTTGGTAATTGGGTGTCTGTTGATAAATAGCTGGAGAGTAGGTCTAAGGGGGACACCACGGATACTAGTAGTGAAGTTTGGCAAGTAGAATATCATGATTGATGGTGTCGAAGGCATTTGGATACTCGAGGAAGATACCAATAAGTGGGATAATTGGCAGGCCTGAGAAGAAGAGATGTTATTATAGATATCCCGAAGAGCAGGTCAGTGGAGTGGTTTGTTTGCGAAAGTCCGTATTGGGGGGTTTATCATGAAAGGATTGGAAGTGGGGGAGGAAAATTGTCACAGCCTGTTATAGATAAGGCGGTCAATGTTTGTGGGAAAACATGGAAGAAGAGATATAAGGCGGTCGTTGAGAAGGACATGGGGATCATTCTTTTTGAAGATAGGAATGACCTTCGCAACTTTGAGAGCCCAGGGAAGATACCACTTGAGTTAGGAAAGATAAGATTAGGTAGAGGGGTTTGGGAGATAAAGGGAATGACACACTTTACAATTCGAGGTGGCTAACCATCATCAGAGCCAGCGCTTTTGCCATTCTTGAACTTTCTTGACAATGTCCAAAATCTCCTTCACGATCGGCTTCCAGAAAACTGGAGTTGGGATAGGGATCATCAAGACATCAGAAAATACAAGACAAACGACTGGATCTTGGAGGCCGTTCTGGACCAATATTGGGCGAAGAAGGAGTTGACTTATTAGAGATGAAGTCCTGGGTCTGAAATCTTTGTAGAACCATCTAGAAAATAGGAATGAGCTTTAGGTCTGAATTTTTGCACGTTGACGGTGTGATTGTTTTGCCAGTGTTTTTTTATGTTAAGTTGTAGATATTAATTTTTAAAGTAACTATTTCTTTAACGTGACAGTCTTGATTAGGCTAGTTAATTTATTTCTATTTTAACATAATTATGGTTATTTATGCAGTGGGATTTTTTAGAATTTGGATTGGTACATTTTTTCTCGTTTTAATTGATTTGATTAATTCCCGCAGTAATCCAGGTTTACTTTCCTTCACAGTTTGTATTTTTTTCTTATTTAATTTGGGAAAATGCTATCCTACCCCGTCCGTGAATTTCTTTCTAACAATATCATATGCATTTATCAGCATGAAGGACTATCTAGACATCATCCCATTAGGTTTGGATTAATTCAAGATTGGGAAATAATAATGACAGTAGCGTTTAGTTATTTTCCTTTTGGTGTAATTTGTTTTTAGAATTATTGAGTTGTTTGATTCATTATGTCATTGTTATATATGAACTACAGAATGGTCAGTATGAATGCGTGTAAAAGAATACCTGGCGAATTTTTATGATTTAGGATGTTAGTAAAGAAGATATTGTCAATGAGGGATGATGTCGGTTGTAACACAATTGGGTTTGTCAATGAGTGGATAAAGGATGATAGTCCAACTGGTGTTAAGAAAATCATTTGAATTGTAGTGAGATGATGTGTTAAGCAAATTGTGTTGAAATCTCCACAAATAACTTGGTAGGTTTTTGACGATTATCAAGTTAATTGTGGATGGAGAAATTATGATGAAAGGCTGAGACATCTGTTCGGGGGGTCTGTAGATAAACCATATCGGGTTTTGAGTGGCTTCAAATCTCAACAAAAATGGATTCATAGTCCCTTCACTTTTAAGTAGGTTTAAATCGTGACGAATTTTGAATATTAGATCATTGGAAATTATATAAACGCGCCACCCCAACCCCCCTCTTTAAAACGTCTATGGCAATGAGCCATGGACCTAGACCCTCAATTTTTATTTCGGAGGGTAGGGATTCTCAATCATTTAACCAGTTTTTCGCTGAACGCTAATAGGTGAATTGTGGTTAAAGTTTTTAAAAGTCGGTTATGCTATCAATATTTTTCTTTAGGCTGCGGGAAGTGAAATAATTAGGCTAGGTTAAACCATTTAATTGGTAGTTAGTCATTGAAGTGATCACTACATGGTAATTACATTTATTCTTAATTATTATTAATGTCTATTTCGTTAAATTAATGTTTTTATCATCAGTATCGTTCAAATTAAAATGGATGAATTTTTAGGTATAAGTAATCATCAAAAGAATTTTGTGTTATTGTAAATTGGTTAGTTCATGTTTACTTCATCTCGTCATTTTAATGTGATTAAATGGTAAAATTGTATCCGTTACAATGTTTGCAATTACCAATTTTTGGTGATGGAATCATTAGCATCAGCAGAATCATTAACAGCACACTGTTGCGGACAGCCGTGGCAGCAAACCAGAGCAAGGAATGAATGGTTTGCCCCTAATTTGTTTACGGCAATATAAAGCTGACATGGAGATACAATAAATACTTAAAACACAAATTAAAAAAAAAATACAATTAAAACGAAATTAAAAATAATGTAATAATTGGCACTTGTAAACAACAAAGAAAAGGAATAATAATATAATAATCCTAGTGTAGATCACTCCGTAGAGAAGCCTACAATGACCTTGGGTAAATATTGAATACAGAAATATCATTTTGTCATAGATACCACCTTTAATAGATGGTATAATACATACATATGTGCACAAAAATCCTAAAGAGATAAGAACCTAATAAAATAAGGGTGTTGTGTGTGTGGTGAGTGTGGTGTGTGTTGGTTTTGTGTGTGGTGTGTGGGTGTGTGTGGGGGGTTTGGAGAGAGCAAATCATCATAACAAGTATCCTTGGCATTGCAAAACTTAAGTCATAACAAGTGGAGAAATAATCCATATAAAACATTGCGCAGCATTAATATGCATAAAACAGTTTGTGATGCAATACAGAATACTCAAGTAATAAAATTAATAAAGCAACAAGCAACAATTAGTTGTTTGCAATTAAATCACACATCATTGTCATTCCCCAAACACAAATAGTCACTGTTAACACAAAGAATATAACGTGGTGTATTTGTGGTGTGTGTGATAAGGCGATGTTGTGTGTGTTTGTGTGTACGGTGTGTGTGGGGTGTGTCAAAGTGTGTGTGTGGTAAGAGTGTGGGGTGTGTGTGGAGAGTGTATATGCTAAATAAATATCATGACTCGTGAAGCAATACTTGAAATCCTTTGGGCAATAGCATAACACAAAGTAAAATAAACACATTGCATTGATCCCAATATTCTATTCCCAGGGCTACTACATAAACATTTTGCATGAACACCACGCATTAAAATCCGATATAAGAAATACATGTTTATCACAAATAATGATCAAAGGTGTATAACAATACAATTTTGTACGAAAAAAAAATATCAAGAGAACATATGTGTGTAATGTGTGTGTGGGGGGTTGTTGGGTGTTAGGGGCGAAGGTGTGTCGGTATTGTGTGTGTGTGTGTTGTGGGAGAATGTGGGTAGGTATATGTGTGGTGTGTGTGGAAGAGTGGTGCTTTACATGAAATTCCTAAATCGTGAAGCAATAAAGTCATTTGGTCCATATCAATTCTGTCACAAACGAAATAAACCTCATTGCCATTGATCTACAATGCTCCTAAACTACATAAATAGTTTGGCATGAACAACCGCCTTAAAAGGTGGTATAAATAATACATGTTATACACAAAATAATAGATCATAGGTGGTATAATACATTATCAATAACAAATCATCGAGAGTACGTGTGTGTGATGTGTGGCTATTTCGGCATGCAAACGTCATCAAACAAATGTATATAATCAATGTACTCAACTAGCAAAAACAATTATTCATGAAAACATCAGTATTGCCATTACAACTCATAATACTCAAAATAATAACTAAACAAAGCATAATCGGCTCGATTGCCAATGAATCACACATAAAATTTATATAATGTCCATGTGCCCAAACCATCATACACATGTTATACACAAAAATATTAACATGGGTGTGCGTTGTGTGTATGTGTGTGTGTAGGTGTGTTGTGTGTGTGAGTGTGTGTGAGTGTGTGTGTGTGTGGTGTGTGTGTGAGGGGATGTGCGTGAGAGGAGAGTGTAGCTTCACCTAAATTCAAAATCGTGAGGCATAATTATTTGTCAATAGCAGAAGTGGGGGGTCACAAGATAAATATACACAATTTACCATTTAATCAAATAAATTCCTAGATCACAACAAATTGAAAGGAGAAAATTGATCTTCGGGTGGTAAATACATGTTATACCAAACAAATAATTTCGAGCATAGCATGTGTCAATTGGTGCGTGTGTGTGGGTTGTGGTGTTTTGGGTGTGTGTGTGGGTGTGTGTGTATGGGTTGTGAAGAGAGCCAAATCATAACAAGTTACTTGTCAAACACAGTCATAATCATGCAGAATATCCATAATACATCAAACATTGTAGAACATTATGCATGAAACTAATCATTGCATTACAATCATACTCAGATAATAAGTAAACAACGCATAACTAGGTCCATTACAATTAATCACAACATAAATTCTTATTATTGCCATTGCCCCAAACAATAAATATACATGTTATGCACCAATAATAGAATGTTGTGAAATGTGTGTGTGTATGGTATGTATGTAGTGGGTTGTGAAAGAGCAAATCATAATAAGTATCATTGGCATGAAACCCTCATAATAAATGCCGAATAATCCTAATACATCAAAACATTGCAGAACAATTTGCAATGAAACATAACTTACAGTCCAAATAATACTCAAGATAATAAAGCATACTGTTCAATTACAATTAAATCACAATAATACCATATAATGCCATTGCCCAAACAATAATACATACGATGTTTAACAAAATATAGAATGTGTGTAAATGTGTGTGTGTGTATGTGTGTTGGGGTGTGTGTGTGTGTTGGGTGTTGTGGGTGAGGAGAGGGGAGTGTATGCTTACATAAAATTCATACATGATGAAGCAAAAAAAAAATCTTTGGTCAATACATTAATTCACAAAATAGGATAAACCCAATTGCCACTGATCAAATAATGTTCCTCATGTAGATCTACATAAATAGTTGGCATAAAACACCCTTAAAGGGTGTGGAGTATGAGAGGGTGTATGCTTACATGTCGGGTGAAGCAATAAATCATTTGGTCATAGCAATTTAGCCAGCAACCAATAAATAAACACAATTGATATTGATCAACCATGCCATAGAGTTACATAGCATTGGAAAAATACCGCCTTTATAACAGGTGGTTGTGATCATAAATGTTTATACACAAAATAATAAATCATAGTGGTATTGTACAATGTTATACAAAGCAATAACAAGATTGTATCGTGTATTGGTGTGTGGTGTGAACAGGTGTACTGTGTGTGTTTTATGCTTACATAAAAGTCCTAAATTGTCATAATCGTGAAACAATTAATCATTGGTCACAAACAATTAGTTACAAATAAATAAACAGGTGGTGTCATTGATCACACATGCCCTAGAGCTATACTTTAAAAGGTGATATAAGAATCCCAGTTTGCACAAAAATATAAGGCACTTCATAACACTTGTGAACAAATCACACCATATCTCATTACTTTTTAAATCCACAAGAGGATTGTTATGATGATGGAACCAAGCAATACATCACTTGTCAGGAGAGGATATGTTACCACAAAGGCACAATCACACTAGTCAAATAATATAAAGCGATCAGTATACCATTTTGTGATAGATAATACAGATCATTATAACAAATTACTAATTGATGGAAACTTAGACAAGTGAAGAATTAGACTTGGATCAATTCAGTTTTTTATATCTTCAGGTGGTTATATGACCTTCTGTTGTTATGTAGGCATAATTATCTTACCATCCAATGTCCAAGCAGCTTCAACAGCATCAAGGGGTCTCTCGCTTTATGTAGTAACTCCACGCGCCTCTTTGTTAAGTTCTCAGAAATTGATTTACCACTCTGTTTAGAGGCTCGCATGAGAGTAGAGGAACGTTTGTTTTACGCAATCTCTATTCCTGAACACGAGGTTACGTTTGGAGTAAGTCACAAATTTCACTATAACAGGACGCGGCTTTCGTTTGGCGGACGTTTCATCTGCAGTAGAAGTATTGGTTTTTTATCACGAGGACCAGACTATGGCAATCCGGTCGATATCATCACTACTTATCTGCCCATTCAATCGTCAAAAAATGTAGAGTACTGCTCTCAGTTTATCCTCTTCGCTTTTTTGATGCCATGCATGATTAAAAAACAGTGTTCTTCTACATATTTGTCTAACTCATCGTGTTTGTCTTCCATCTCTGTTAGTAATTGGTCAGTCTTGTGTGTTCAGCTGAAAAGGTGTCCATTTTCGCTGATGTTGATTTGGGTTGTCAAGGGGCAACCGCAATCATAGACCTCCTGGAGACTTTTTTCCTTTACTCCATCACATATAGGTCATGAGGTCGCATAACCGAAACCCTGCACCAGCCCCCCCCCCCCCGGGGATTTTTTGGAGCCACTATTTTTTGGGCAACCTTAAACATATAGCTATCAAAATCAGGTTGTCTGCAACACTCCCCATCCTGGGTTAAAGAGTTAGGGCGCTTTTTTCAAATTGGCGGCCAATTTCACTTACTGTCCCTTTTTTTGACATATATCTTGATTTTTTGGATCCACATTTTATGCACTATGTTACTACTTAGTCGCACCAAAACACACCAAGGAATTGTTGAACACCTTTTTGGCATGCTTAACCTGCCTCTAGAGGGCGTCATATTTCAAACTGGCCACCAAAACAATGAACCACCGTGTATTTTACACATGTTTGCCTCTTTAAAGGCAAATGCCGGTGTCACCTAATTATATAACTTGTCATGCACCTGTGGATTAGTTTGAGGTAAAGTGAAACACTTAAAAATGAAGTAGTTTAAGCCTTTTACGTGTATATATAGAGGGCGCTTTATGTAAAATGGTCTATGATTATAACTAATACACCTAGCCCACACCACATCCTCCTTAATCACTGATCACCTGAATCGCATACCATGTTTCCTTGAGTCCTTGATGTGTTGACGATGGTAATAATGAGCAACAGCTTCTTACTATGCTGCTTTGCGAGAGCTTCACTGAGGTAAGGAGGTACGCGTAGCGACGCAACAAAACGCGTCCACATATAAGTTGTTGTTAAGAAACTACTAACGTACTTCAACACCCAGGTGCTTGGTTGTGTCCTATGTGGGATCAGGGGTTGGAATGCCCCCGGTGTAGCGTGCTCATGCCTTTCCTGTTTGGCATCTGTGCCAGCGACCGTCCTGAGAGTGCGGGAGCCTGTCTTTTTTTCTGGAAAGACAATCTGTTCGATTGGGCACACAGGATCATATGTCAAAGGACTCAAAGGGCGCTTTAGAACCATCAAGCGCGCAGTCCTCCGGGCACAGTTGTATGCTTTCCCTCGCGCGGGCGTACCTGCGTCAACTGGAGCACCGTGATAGTCATGTTTACTTAGGAGTCACCTTGGACTGGCACTCATCACTTCTAAGACCCACATCTGCAAGCTTGGGTAGCTAGGGAGGGTTCAACAAAAAAAAAATGGGAGTGGGCACATGCCCAACCCTGACTCGCCATGGTCAGTATTCACTTCATCTGCTTCATGATTGTGAGATAAAACCGAGAGCTCTCTGGATTGGCTGAAACATGCTAAAACCCAAGATCTTCTGGGGCTCTGCTCCTGGACCCTCGCAACGTTCAACATAGTTCATATGCTTCAAGATAAGGACATTAACCTTCTCCGAAAGCCCTCTAACATGTTAAACGCAAGAGCTTCCGGGTCTCTTCCCCTGAAAACCCCCCAAGGGCTTTTCCCCCCATTAACCCTGCCTGTATGCCCGCCATTCCCTGAGAGCGCGGCGCTTGCCCTGTGCTCTCATGTGTTGGATTATGCTTGCCCTGTATTGGACGGGTCGCCCAGAAGCTTGACCCGGCGTTGGATGCCTCCCTGCCGTCTTTGTCGCGGGGTTGCTTCGGCCAGCTCCAGCGGACAAGCTTATACATGCAACAGCGTAGCATGCATGAGCAAAGCTGCCAAGTTATCTGGTATGGATCACCCCGTGGTTGTGGACAGAGGGCCGGCTGCGAACCGCCTTAGTAGATGTAGTTTGCTTAGGCAAGTCTGGTCCTTTGGAAAAGTCTCTAAGGAATTTAAAAGAGTCGCCTTATGGAAAGAAGGACTTGCTGTCAACCAAGTTGGTATCTATTGGTCTTGAGCCTGGTGGCGCCTTCCGCCTGAGGCTGGTTTCTCTCGTGGGCGGAGTGGCGGTGTCTCAGCTGAATAGAGATCCAGAATCGGCCGATCAAATGTTTCCTGGCAGAAGTGAGTCTATACCGTGGAAGCAGATCAGAACACTGGAGCATCTCTTGGTCTGCCCAATGTTAGTGCAACAATGCACACAAGGACACTTTGCGAACTCAGTGCAGCAGCCAGACATTGTACCCACCTCTGGCTAGATCAATTTGAGAACCCCACTGTGTTTGGATATCATAAGAAGAATTTCCCTTCCATTAATATCATTGGTATTATTCACATTGGCGATCTTTTAAGCAATTCTGTGTATCCTTGGATACGAGCTTTAAATGCAGCTCCTTGATTCAGAATGATCTTCTCCTTTCCTCCTTCTCTTCTTGAGTCATATCTTAATTGTCCTCTTTGTGTCAGATTATTCTTCCTCTACTATTAGTCAGACAACTCTTGTGGGCATCACTCTCTCTCCTGATGGCCACTTGAATCTAGTGCGCCATCATTTCACTTCCAACCATGATCCTCTGGTGGAGGAATTTCTTTCTGGCTCTGCCACACTCTTCCTGGTCACCAAATCAGCTTATAATTGGTTTTCTGGATGTGAATCCCTCACAAATCTCTCTCGAGTCTCTGGCACATCAGTGGATCTTCCAAGCCTTAGGAAGGCATCGATATACGTTGTCAACGTTTGACTTAGCCCTCGTCTACCTGAGCCAATTGTTTGTAACAAACTCCGACCCCCCCCCGTGATTTTCGTTCTGAACATCCGATTCTTCCGTAAATTTGGTACCACAGGATACTTAGAGTTTCTTCTTCCTTGTTTTCGATTGGATCAATAAATGCCAACTCCCCATTAAGACGATTCACTATGACGTTCCCATATGTTGAGGAAGTATGAAAATACATGTCCTGAATATAGGGTTGAAATTGATGTTTCGCAATTTTAACGACTCTAAAAAACAGTTATTTATAGCACTAAACTGCTCTCAGTTTTATAAACTAGTCATTTTCCCTCAAGTAGAGCCAAAAAACGCATGAAATGGGATCCTAACATTTTTGCGAAAAATCGAATTTTCCCCTCTGGTGTATATGGAAAATTGACAAATTGTCCCACAATTTTTTAGAAATTTATGACGTCATTGTGACGTTAATGCTATGCATGTGTACTAATTTGGTTATCAATGGAAAAGCACGGAGACAATAGCCATCGTTGGACCAAAATCAAGTGCCTGTGATGTTTCTGTGTGGGTGTTAGGATTTTGGTACTTCTCTCCTAAGGGGGGTGGTTGCATTTTGGCAGCCATTTTGAAAAAGGCGCCCCCTCACCGTTTAACACCAGCGGTGGGGATTTTGCAGACAACTGATTTCATATGCTTATGGTATAAGCTTCACAAACATGGTTGTCTCCAAAAATGCCGGGGGGGGCTAGGGGGGGTCATGGTAGCCGTAGTCGGCTAGTAATCATGGCTGGATCATGGCATATTCGTTTAACAAATCTCGGGAAACAAATTAGGGGAAACCAATAAAGCGGGTGGGGGTACTAGCGGAGAGGGAGGTTACTAATGGTATACGTGCAACGACTTCCCTCCCCCCCTTTCCCCCTTCTCTCCTCCTCTCTCCCTTACTCTAGTTCCACGATGTCATCATTCAAAAGTACAGTTCTTAATTTCTTCATGGAGTTATGAACAGTGGATGGCCGGTGCTCCCCCCGTGTCATTTGGATCGTGGAATTCGACTCCACGTCGCCATGTTGTGGCGGAACGGGAGATTTCTTGATCTTTTGGGGCGTGGTTCCTAGTTGGCCATGGATGGCTGGAATTCAGCTACTGAAGACGGAGACAGTATCTAACTAGACCTGGGACAGATTAATTTACAAGGCGGCGGTATTGGGAATGGATGGTGATCCCCTTAATGACCCACTTGAGGGGACTTGACCTTTGACCCGTAAACTTCACCAAAACATTGTCACAAATGTATTAATGATGTTTACGTGTTAACAACTTACAAGGATAATTAATTTGAGTAAGTTTCAACGCAATCCAAGCCTGTCGGGATTGACCTTTTCACCCCTAGAACGTGACCCTGGGTCACGGATGGGATAAACTGTACTTGTGCTGTATTATGAGCACGAGGATTATCCATGACAAATTTCAGATCAATCGGAGCTGTTTTGTAGATTTTGACCTTTGACCTTGAACTTTGACCTTTGGGGTCTAGACTATCATAGAATTCTTTTACCATTAATGGTATCATGCAGCAATACAAGCTTTATCTGTATTCTATAGGCGGAGATATAGCCAATTTGGTCTTTTTTTACATTTTTGGGCAAAATTGACCTTTTGACCCCTTAATGACTTTGATCCCGGTATAAGAAAAAACCTCGTGTACACAACAAAACAGGCACTTGTTCCAATGGCAAATAAAAAATTTTTTACTTTTTTTATTTTTATCTTGGTAAATGAAATATTTACCTAAAACCGGAAATGAAATTGACCTTAAATGACCTTTGACATCATAAATATAAAAATACCTTGCAACACCGGGTAACATAATGCATATCTACAAGTTAAGTCAATGTACTATGTTTGAGTTTTTTTGAGATAAAAAAATTTTGAATATTTGGGAATATTTTCTGGTTTTTGACCGGGGAGTGACCCCTTAATGAACTTTGATCATGAAACTGTGGAAACCCGAAGACCCTGCCTGGTTACAATACATGTGATCTAATGACGGCACTCTGTTAGTAATTTGAAGGACAGAGATGGTGGAATATTTTTCACAATTTTTGGCTTTCAAACGGAAATGACCCCCCAAATGACCTTTGACTCCTTATCCCTGAACAACCCTATATGAACCAGTGTCAGTGGTTCCTCTGAACCAGTTTAGTTGATCGGCGTAAATCCTGTAGAGAAGATATTTGTAACATAAATACATATTTGACGCGTGTGGCCGGTCAAGTCAGACAGGGGGGGTCAAAGTCATATGACTATTAAAGGGGGACGGGTCAGGTAGCGGTCATGTGAAGTAGTCCAGTCAGAATACGTCAAACGATTACTAAACTAGACGCAAGTTGCAAATGTGATAGAAGAAAGAAGAAAGAACCCCATCACAAACAGAAACAAGACGTTCTTGACGGCAGTCTTGTAAATATATCAGAGATAGATACAAATAGAACGGAGATGTAGTAAAGCCTTCTCATCCGGGCATGTACGGAGCTAACGCTAAAACACGTCGCTTCATTGCGATCAAGTTATCTAACTGAAAGAAGCGCATTAAAGGCAGACAATAAACAAAATTTCGGCGCAAAAAATCCCACGTGTAAAGCGGCTAGCGCGAAACAATTTTGGGGGTTCCATAGCCCCCCCCCCACCGGTCACTTAAGGCTGGAATCAGAATGTCCGAGGGGCGCGCCGTCCTTAATTTCAAACAAATGGTTTTTTGCACATACATAATGCTTTTTTGTCCATTATACCTGATCACTGTGAGAAATAAACTAGCTCAAATTCGATCCTTCATATAGAAAAAATCATAACTGTCATAAATTTACGGATCCAGAATTTGGTATACACAGTATCCCTACGGGCACTGTATACAACACATAATGGTTATGCACGAACAAGAAAACACTCGATTCATCTCGAACTCGGAATTGGGCATTTTAGTTCTAGGATATTTTAATAAATCTACACAAATTAGATTTCAAAATTCTCTGAGTCAGCCTGTAAAGGGATTTTCATTGGTATGTGAATCTATTGGACATATAAATGAAATATCCCTAAATAAGACGGATGGTTTTCATGGTTATTGGAGTTTTCCGTGACGAAGAAAACACCTTTTCACGCTTAGTAACTTTCGAAAGCAGTAGACGATTTTAACATTGAATTAAAACATAGCTATAATTAACGTTACGTTTTCCTTTAAATATATAATTTATTCAAAAAGGCATAAATTTTTGTGCCTAATTTTATTAAAATGAGCCTGGGATTTCTTGAGAAATATAGTTTTAAAATAAAAAATTAGGAAACTCTTCATCATACAAAGAAGCGCTACTCGGTAATGAAAATACGTAAGGATGCTGAACCGCGCTATTTAGTGGCGGTTCGAACAACTGTATAGAGCTCAGTGGTTGACAGTGCGACGACTGATAAAACTAAACTTGACGCGGACCCCCCTTTTCAAAAGTCCACGTTTTAATGGATTGTCGTGTTTAGGTCAACTAAACAAATTTGGTATCACAAAATGATATCTCTAAAAACAACCCTCTTACATTTTCTCAAACATCATGAGGTTTTAAAAGTGTATTTTTTTTGTAATTAAAACTTCTAACGAACTCGCTCCTATCCTTTGTGTGCTCAACGAGTTCACAAGGATGAGGCTTGTGGAAAACTTGCTAAAGTCAAGTGATATATTTTCGCTGGCTTCTGTTTCGGGTTGCATGGCGGCGTTGTTAATCTACCACGGGCAATAAAATCATGTTAGCTTCATGACTTGCTTGTACAGTTGTGAACTTTGTCGAATATATTCTGGATTTTTTTTCGCAAGGGGGGAATTACTTTCCATGGGCCATGAAATCATCTGTGCGTTTTATTTAGGGATATTTCATTATATACGTGCCGACAGATTCATAACAAAAAATCACTTTAAGGTAACGCTTAAGGACCGAAGGGGATCCTATGGAACCCAAAAATTCGTTTTCACTATGACCAATTTCTGATGAGATTTTTCTTTCAAATTGTTTTAATTGTCTGGCCTCTAAATTGCGCTTCTTTTCATACCACAATATAAAATTGGTAATGGAAATGGAGGCATGATTTATAAGGTACAATCACATAGAAGACCGCTCCCGACTCATCCTCTTCCAAAACACCAAGACCACTTTTTTTTCAAAATCGGTCTTGTTCAAACTTGCAACATTTGCAATTTGTATCCCGACCATGGAGTTAATCTGCGATTTTTCCCAAGCGAACAAGAAGAGATGCTGAAACGCCTAGAAGTAGGCGACCTATGAATCAACAAGATCAAGCATGTTTCGGAAAATAAGAAGAAAAAGGAAGAAGGGAATGTTCAATAATTAATCTATCTTTGTTATTCCACTTATTTGCATAAATTACTATTCATATCTTTTGATGGAACAAATCTCAAGCAATATATATTTTTTAAAATTTTTGTCTTATTTTAGCCTGGGTAGAATCATTCAGTGTTCGGGCCACTGCGTTCCAATGATCCCATGGATGGGGAGCCCAGGTGGTCCACCTACTCTCCTGGTTTCGTTGTCCAAGTCCAAATTGGCCATGGGATCCACAAGGAAAAGTGGTCATTTTGATTACATATTCGCAGATTTAATAAAGATTAAAATTGATTACATACTTCGCAGAAAGTAAAATCCATTTTCCACTATAAACAATAATAAATTTTTATAATCCCATTTATGGGTTATGGCCACATTGTAAAAGGTGCACATTTTCATGAAAATGATAAAATGCATCTCAAATTTCTTTTGAATATCAGTGACCAAGGGACATACACTAGCTACATTGACTCAAGCAAATTAATGGCAGATTGACAAGTAAATCCACCTGCTATTCAGGGACAAAGCAGTCAGATTCACACTTTGGTTATTTGGAACTGCAGAGCCTTTGGAGCTCTTTTTATGTCCACCAGTTGAATAAGTCAGACGTTATAGACTGGTTATCAATGCCCGTTTTGGGTAGAGTTTTCACATAGAAGTCTCAAGTACGCAAATGAGGTATGCCTTGATACGTTTCATGCACTGTATGATGTGGCTGCATCATAGAGTAGGACGGAATCAATGCAAACTCTTTGCATACTTGGGACTCATATATGAAACGTCTTACCCAGATTGGAATGAGCTGGCCTCGTTCGCGAGATAAAAATAACTTTGAG
>JAMKCH010033394.1:0-25739 GCA_023653785.1 Ophioderma brevispina
GAGTTGTCACTAACCGTAGGTTCTGACCATGTCACAATAGCAGTTGACAATCCATCGTCGATATCTTGGGTTATATTAGTAGGAATACCAGTTATATGAGGATTCTCGTTATCTGTATAAAGTAGTTCAATAAAATGGGATAAGCCCGCTACGCCTGTGCTATAATTATTTTTGACTTTGTTCATTTAAAAGTTCAGGTTCTGTCTGTCTCTTAGATGAAAATTGTCCTTAGATGATTTAGTCTTTCGTCTCCTCAGATTTATTATTTGATCCGTTTTTTTATATTCTATTATCATTGAAATATTAAGATATAATTGACAGTTAACTTTAAAACCCTCCACAGTTTACATTTGCATTGAAGATATATCCTCAATTGCATAAGCCCGCAACGCCTGCGCTATAATCGCCCTTATTTTATGACTTTGTTCATTTAAAAGTTCAGGTTCTGTCTGTCTCTTAGATGAAAATTGTGCTTAGATGATTTAGTCTTTCGTCTCCTCAGATTTATTATTTGATGCGTTTTTTTATTTTATTATCATTGGAATCTTAAGATATACCATTAACTTTAACCCCTCCACAGTTTACATTTGCATTGAAGATATATCTAAAAGGAAATATCATGTTGAAGTTTGATAAAAGAATCATCAAATTTACTAAGATTACAACTTGGGATATACCGTCTATACCCTAATCTTGCAGATTATATGGGTTCACATGCACCCCCTCAAAACTAAATTATAAAACGATTTTTAGCATAACTTACAACTAGCCATCTTCTACAAGAATTCTGATGTTTCCAATCAAATTTGTCTCAAGGAGTCCGTTTGGCGGGCCATGTTGGATTAATAGTGTTTAATCGTAAGTATCTCAAATGATTCGTCTCATCATAAGGAATCAGCGTCTGGAAATGTACAGTTTCCACGATTTAGAATCTTTCGTTTTGGTTCATTTTTAAAATTTATGAATTCCCACACAAAACAATGCAAATTTGACAATAGATAACTTTAAATCGAATTTTCCACCTAACTAAAAACATCCCTAATTTGCAAATAATATATTTTCTGGATTGCTCATAGCTCATACCAACCACTTATCACCATCTGCCAAGATCTATGCATCTTGACAGTTTGCCCCTGTAATATGACCAAAAAAGTTTAATGACCTTTATCCATGTTCACCATATCTTGGTACTGAACAATATGTGCAAAGTAATGCTTCCTATGAACACATCATTTGAGATACTTTTCAACTAACTCGACCACTTTATATTACTGACTCTTTTAAAATCCAATGGGCCGCCAAACGGACCCTATGGGACAATATTTGATTTTGGTAACACCAAAATTCTTTAAGGAGATGTCCTAGAGATTCATGTTAGAATATAGTTTTATTGGGAGTGCCTGGGAACCCATGTAATCTGCTAGACTACCCACCTTCTATGGTTTTACGGAGAACGCTTCATTTACTTTGTTTAAATCAGCGTCTATTGCCGTATACGTTACTTGGGTGCCGCCAATCGAGAATGGTGACCAGGAGCTGTGACTTGATGTCAGTGTCACAAGACCAGAATGTCACTAACGTAGGTTCTGAGACCATATCACAATAGCATTTGAACAATCCATCTTCGATATCTGTGTGTTATATTAGTAGGAATACCAGTTATAAGGGGATTCTCTTTATCTGTGAAAAAATAGTTCAATTATAAATGGGTATAACACGACCCCTACGCTCTCTCTCTCCCCTCTTTCTCTCATGTATATTCCATTTACCTCCAATGGATCATGATAAGGAAATAAGTACATGTCTAGTCAATTTAAAGAACACATTTGGGGTCAAAATGTCCAGAAAAAAGTAAAAATTCCAAATATGGTAAGGCCCTCTTTTGCTAAGACCCTTCATAATAATTGCGTTTTCAATGGAATATACTGTAATTAGGTTGATTCAGTACTAGTGTTCCAATTTAACCCTTTTTGGAGTCACATTGGGCCAAGGATCACAATGAAACTCAAGATTGTAAATGAATATAAATTCAGCAGTATGGCTTTAAGGTTTATTGTTATTCATTAAATTACATCCCTTATGGAAATCATTAAATTAGGGTATTGGCTCTTCCAATTCTCCAATTTCCGATTTGTCAAAATTGTTAATCAGGTCATAATTCAATTACCGGAGTAACATTAAATTTCACAATGATTTGGCCATTATATGCACTTTGTCTTGGAGGGGGCAAAGAAATCAAAAGTTGTTATCATTGTTATTATTAATGACCTTTCACGGTTACTCATAATGCTAGGAATAGACGATTGATAAAAATTATTAAAGAACGCATTTTGGCTTTAATAATTCACTGGAAAAAATATCTCCATTTATTTCTTTAAACTTCATCAGAAACATAATCACGGTGGATATTTTATTTTAATTGTTGTTAGTTTTATCAAAGGTTGCATAGAATGTATTTTGGTAAAGAAATACCCGAAAATGGGGAAACAGTCCTGTCCCAATTTTGTGGCATATTCAGTTATGGTTTAAATGGCCCAAAATGTATTTCTCTTTCATTTCTTCTTCTCTCTCTTCCTCCGACATGGTTGAATGCAAAATAATTACATGTTCTGCGTGTGTTAGGCTATATGCATTATGTTAATGGTCTTAAAATAAATCCACCACCACTGACACTCGGGCCTGTGAATCCACGTCAGAAGCGGGACAAGCCTGATGGATATATTTTCAGTCTTTTTAATAATTATCCGAACTCAGGACCAAAATTAAAACACGAGCAGCCTTCGCTCCCATACCCTTGATAGATCACTATGTATAACACGTAATATTTAACTTACACCAAAAAGTCGGATGAGTAGCCTGGAATACATTCTCAGTGGAATAACTTCTTCCCATTGTCCAATTTAGAACCAGATATCGAGGAAAATATCAGCTTGTCATATGCGAAAATTCAAGTAATAAAACTGTTATAACATTTTATATGGTCCATTGCGTTCATCCCATCAGAATGTGAAGCATAGTCCAAGAACATTATATTTGATATTGATTTTTTTTTTATTTACTATCTAATTTCAGCTATTTTGTTGTATATCCCTTTAGAAATATACGTTACAATGTTTAAGATGTACTTTAAAAAATCATAAAAAGTTTTTTTTTTTTTTTTTTTTTTTTTTTTTTTTTAAATGTTTTCATTTAAACTTAACACCTGAGATCTAGAAAAATCCACAACCCGACCCTTACAACTATTTAATATTCAATAGAGATCTTTTTAAATTCACAGTAAGGTAACAATTAAAAAAATAGGACAAAGTTACACGTTTTATCAACTGGTTTCCCATTTTAGTTGATTTTGATCAAATATTGGAGAAATCTACGAGTTTTAATGTTTACCTAATCTGTGGGATGTAAACGCATACATTCTTTTGACTACTGTGCAAAAAGCAATTCATATTGTCAGCGTAGGACAAAGTGTACGTTCATATTTCACCCAGTTTAGTTGATTTTGATCAGTTTTGGATAACATTTTGTCCTATTTATTCCATTTTGAATCAGAAACAGTAAATGGCTAGCACTCTATCACATGATGAAAAGGCAAAACACTCATATCAATTACTTTGAAAAGAGGGCATTATAATCTGCCAATAAAAGCCAACTATATAGCTTTCTATCAACTTATTATTACACATTGGATGTAAGTAAAGATGTTCTTCATGAAATGGTTTGAGAAAAGGACGGTATTATAAATTTGATTTAACCATTTGGGAGACAATTGACCTTATTTTGGCACATTTTGATCCAAAAAATATAAAAACTAGAATGACAAGCACTAAAGCTGACTGGGTAATTTATTAATCTTTCCCTGGAGATTGGCAGCGCACACAAGTGTGAAAAACCCAGATGCGCTTGTCCGGATTCGAAACGGCGACCTCCGTATAACTAGTGACGGCGCTCTAACCAACTGAGCCACAAGACTGGGTTGGTAGAAGAACGATAGATATCATCTATAGGTGTTAGGTTCGAGAGGTGTCCATCGCTTTCCTAGCGGATAGCACCAGAACGGTATATTTACATATACAATTTATATTTGTTTTGAAGTTTTAACTACTTAGTTGAAAACACCCATATGCGCTTGTGCAGCAAGGGTAACAAGAACAAAACTGAAATCATCTCAACAAACTCGTTCCGACCGTAAGGAACCGTTATTAATGGTTGTGATTTGTTACTGTCCCTAGCAATTTGGGAGGAAACAGTTAAGGTAATTTTCATGACTATTTTATGAGTCCTTTGACGTTAAGTTTAAACAAATTTAAGGAGCATAAGGTTTTAAATAATTTAACACCATTTAATCATAAGGGAACTATACCTTTCACTGTAATGATGAACGTCTCAGTTACCATATTAGAAGAAGCAAAAAAAAAAAAAAAAAAAAATTTTGATTTAACCATTTGGGGACAATTTTGACCTTATTTTGGCCATTTTGATCCAAAAATATAAAAACTAGAATGACAAGCACTAAAGCTACTTGGGTAATTTATTAATCTTTCCCTGGAGATGGCCAGCGCACACAAGTGTTGAAAAACCCATATGCGCTTGGCCGGATTCGAACCGGCGACCTCCGTATAACTAGTGACGGCGCTCTAACCAACTGAGCCACAAGACTGGGTTGGTAGAAGAACGATAGATATCATCTATAGGTGTTAGGTTCGAGAGGTGTCCATCGCTTTCCTAGCGGATAGCATCAGAATGGTATATTTATATATACAATTTATATTTGTTTTGAAGTTTTAACTACTTAGTTCTCCAGGTAGACAAGGATGGGTAATTTATTAATCTTTCCCTGGAGATGGCCAGCGCACACAAGTGTTGAAAAACCCATATGCGCTTGTGCAGCAAGGGTAACAAGAACAAAACTGAAATCATCTCAACAAACTCGTTCCAACCGTAAGGAACCGTTATTAATGGTTGTGATTTGTTACTGTCCCTAGCAATTTGGGAGGAAACAGTAAGGTAATTTTCATGACTATTTTATGAGTCCTTTGACGTTAAGTTTAAACAAATTTAAGGAGCATAAGGTTTTAAATAATTTAACACCATTTAATCATAAGGGAACTATACCTTTCACTGTAATGATGAACGTCTCAGTTACCATATTAGAAGAAGCATCTATTGCTGTATACGCCACTACCGTGTCGCCTATTGGAAAAGCCGATCCAGAGGTATGGTTTGATGTTAGTGTGACCAAACCAAGATTGTCACTCCCCGTAGGCTCTGTCCAGGTCACCACAGCTGTTGGCAAACCAGGATCGGTGTTTTGGACGATAAGTCCAGGCATAGCATTGATGGAAGGTTTGTCAATATCTGTATTACCAAAAAAGGTTAATCAGAACTAATAAAGACAATCAAAGGAGATTAGCACATCATTATACTACTATATTTAACTTATCAATATCCACAGGACTGTTCCCGAAAATCTTAAGATTGCAAAAGTTATACCAATTTATAAAAAGATGATCCTGAAGTGTACTCAAATTATCGACCAATATCAGTATTGTCATGAAATTTTAATAATATTCATCAGTATTGCCATGTTTCTCAAAAATATTGGAAATACTTGTTTTTAACAAGCGTATGAATCGCATGAATAAATATCATATCTTAAATGACAAGCAATTTGGTTTCAGATCTAATTGTTCAACATGCATGGCGATTGTTGAACTAGTGGACAAAGTTGTTAATGTGGTTGAAAGAGGTGAAACTACTATTGGTATTTTCTGGACTTGTCAAAAGCGTTTGATACTATCAATCATGGGATTTTAATTCATAAACTTGAGTACTACGGCTTTAGAGGGATCGTTATTGACTGGTTCAAAAGCTACCTTAGCAATAGAAAACAATATGTGTATTATGATTTGTGTAAATCAGACCTAAAAGATATACACTGTGGCGTCCCACAAGGATCAATATTAGGCCCTTTACTATTTATTTTATATGTTAAGGACATTGCCAATACATCCTCTATATTAGAATTCATAACATTTGCTGATGACACAACCATTTACTTTTTATTTTATATGTTAAGGATATTGCCAATACATCCTCTATATTAGAATTCATAACATTTGCTGATGACACAACCATTCTGTATTCAAATAAAGATCTATTCAACAAAATATACTTAATTAATAATGAGTTAGATGAAATCACAAACTGGTTTAAAGTCAACAAATTGTCTGTAAATGCAAACAAAACAAATTATATGATTATGGGAACCCGACAAAGAACAAATGGTATTACTGGGCTATTCTCAAAAAAGTGACTCCACTTCAATTTGAAAAATTGGAAAAACAAAGCTGCACAAAAAATTCTTTATCATACATTTTTTTATTAGCTAACATATCAAACATCACGGAACAACAAAAGTTATGAACACCAATATTCCTATATTCCTAACACATTTTCTAAATCCACTTTCAACATGCCAAATAACTACAGTGAATACTTAAAAGAGGTTGTTTTTTGCCAAACGATGACAAAAATATATCTTCCAAAATTTTCCAATTAGATCAATTTGTCCTTTTGTAAAATTATATACATCTCTAAATTAATACTTTTCCAAAACTACTGCTTTCACTCCGCAACAAGTTCTGTATAATGTTTCGAATTGTGCCCTTATACACCGATCCGTGTCATATTTGAAATCACTTTATTTTTATTTGAAATCGCATTATTCCCACAGAGCAGCGGCTGCCATTTTCTCTTTCCTTTTCTTTGTAGAATCACAGACATATTTCCTTCTTTTCTGTGCCTCAGGTTTGGTAAATTCAGCTGTTATTATATAATATTTCTGGACGCGTTTAACTTTGTTGAGTCTCCATTTGAAGTTCTGTTTCTTTTCTTACGATACCGCTGGAAAACTAAGAATTAATTTTTAATGATGCACAATTGGTCAGATTATAACATATCATTAATTTTGCAACAATGATTTTTTTAAATAGCCGCCACTGATGTCCATAGGCCTTTTCCCTTAGCCTATCTTTTAGTCGCGGAATGTCAGATTAAAAAAAACTCTGTTTCTATCATTCAGACAAATTTTTATAATAATCACGACCTTGTGAACGAGGATTGTATCAACAAAATGTTTTAAATCAGCCCTAAAACTTTACATTATGCCCCATCTGTTTTTGCGTATATTACGTTATCGCATGCACGAGGCACTGTGTAACTAAAACCCCCATAAGCACACCTAATAGCGTGTGTACATAGCCCGTGTGCATACTGCATGATATACGGCTGTAGCAGTACTTACAAGACACAACACTTCCCTATTATATTATCACGAAGTGCACAAAACAAGTACAATGTGTACCCTACAGTGTGTATATTATTTCACAAAAGTATTTGAGTAAAAGCGGTTAAAGAAAGTGACTATCGTACCTTATTTGGTGCAACAATTCTCAGCAATACTTCGAGGAGCAATGGCAGAAGCGTAAAAATGACCTAAGACGTCAATAGAAGACTCCCTTATTTTTCGTCTTCGTTTTGGATAACGTAATATACATAACGTAATGTACATTTTGATGTATTTCATTGTCTAATATTTAGACGACTGCGTGTAATCCTGGTTATTCCGACTAATCAAGGTCAGGGTATGTGTGCCTATAACCAAGCATATCTTTTAGTAGTCTAGACTCTTGCTTAATTTAGATTTGCCTATAACGTAATATACATGCTTAAAACGGACGCATTAAATTTTGGAATATATTTTTTTATCGAAACAAAATAAAATGCAAATACTGAAAACTGAGAGGTGGGAGGGCGGGATTTTCGGCACGCAAGCCAACACGACCGACTCGGATGAAAACATGAGACTGAATGAGGAAAAGACCACAAGCCTGCGCAGATTGCACTGGCAAGACCGCGAAACCTGAAAGGCGGGAGCAGCAACATGTGACAGGGCAAGCCAGTATCATGTTGCTAGGAAACACGAATGTCCATCTTTCGATAAAACTGTTTATGTGTTTGACTACGGTTACGCCTGGCAAAACATAACTGAATTATCAAAGGACTAGACAAGGAAGCGGAGATGGCATTGTGGCCTCATAGTTTTCATCCGTGAGGTCATTTAATAACATGTGCCCACTAACTCATCAATATACAATTCTACTTATAGACAGTGCGAAATATATAAGTACTCAAGAACTAGTACAATAATACAAGGAGTAGTATGTTTGAGATTGAAATGAAATATCACAAATAGTACAGAAGGATGAATATCATTATTTTCATCGTGGCGTTTGCCTTTGAGTTTTCCAACATCCTTTTGAGCGTTTGCTCTAACTACTATGATGTTGCATTCAAATGTTAAACAATTGAGATTGAATGACAATAATAGCACAACCCTGTCAACCCAACTGAGCGTTTGCTCGAGCCTCTTTTGGCGCTTGCCTTCGGGCTGTTCAATAATTTCAGATTAGAAGGTAGCAAATTCCTCTGAGCGTCTGCTCTAACGCCTTTGGCATTTGCCTTCAAGATTGCTTAACAACAATTACAGATTAGAATTTAGCAGATTACTTCTGAACGTTTGCTCTAGCGCCTTTTGGCATTTGCCTTCAAGTTTGCTCAACAATCAAATTAACACAAATATAATAGCAAGATCCAGTGAGCGTTTGCTCTCGTCTCTTTGGCATTTGCCTTTAAGCCTCCATGAAAATAATAGCACAATTTTTCTGAGTGTTTGCTCTCGCCCCACTTTGGCATTCGCCTTCAAGCTTCCATAATTCAAATAGACTTCTATAGCAATTCATTACCGAGTGTAAATACTCTAGCCCAATTTTGGCGTTTGCCTTCAAGATTGTTCAACAAATCAGATTAATTGACTAACCTACTGAATGTTTGCTCTAGCTTCTTTTAAGTTTGCATTAATACCCAAAGATTATAATGCCATGTCAGGAGCGTCCGTATCATTGATACACGCGGCCCGGATCAGCTTACACAGTTGAACAAATCCTGACACCACCATAGCCATTACGAATGACTTGTGGACACGAACGAACGAACGAACGATAATGACCTAAACGGGTGGATAAGCAAATTTACACAAAATGCCGCCAAACAAGTTACTCTGATGTAACTTGTCTTACCCCCCCTTTTTTAAATTTGCGTAAAGAAATGTGGCACAGAAGTGAAGGAACACACGCAATCAGGCAAACGCAATGCCTCAACAAAGACTACAAAACCACGTCTGAAAGAGGAAGGCCCAACATTTCACACAACAGAAGGCTGGGAGAGGGTAATGAAAGACTGTGCTAGAAGCAAACATTCCTAGTTTAAAACAAAAACGAAGCACATTTACATATTACTGCACAACACTTACTGCATGCAAGAATATACACGAGCATAAAACCATAATCCTCTGTCGATAAAGTTTAAAAATTACACACCTCCGTCCACACTATAACTGCTAAAGCCATATATGTACGCCCGATACTACGCTAATGCAAATCCACTTACATCACAAAAGTATAAAACACAGACTATACCCATATTACCAATAACCAAACAGAAAGGCAAATGTAGAAAAACAAACTCTCATGAGTATTTTCCCTTTAACTTGGATACCCAAAGATTGGTCAAAAGCAGCACGATGGAAAAGAAGGGCCTAATACTTAACAAAAGCTATTCTTCAAACGACCAGACTTACCAAACTGACTTCATACGATCAATCAACACTTCCCTTTCCGACATGCTGAACCCAACGTTGAGCCTAGCCGTATGAAATTTAACGCAAGAAAAACTGGCTGCCAAGTTCTAAAGACATTGATAATATTTGTTTGAGCAATTAACCCAAATATATGCACCAAACATACACCAAGGAAAATAAACACATGAAAGAAAAAAGAGCTTGAATTCCTTTCACCTATACGCAATTGCACAAGACATCTACTGTATGTACACACAGTGAAACACCTAACCCGATAAAGAAACCACCGTTAACAGTCACTTCAGGAAGTCAATTTGTGATGAAAAATTGATGGAACAAGTACTTGACACCGACACCGAAACTGTCCAAATGATTAAAAAAAATCGGAGCAGGTGATATATTGAAAGAAATGATTAATTTCCTAAATTTGGCTTTTATAAAAGACGAAAGGAGACCTGAGGTACATCATTTAAGAATTTCACTTAAAAGTCCAAACGACAAATGAACAAAATATGACACTAGACCACTAAACCAGTTTTCTGAACTTGATTGATATATTATGCTGCACAGGTAATATCCTACTGAAATTACACGAATTTAACAATGAAACAGTTGACGTATGTAGACCAAATAGCAACACAAAAGACTAGGCGAGGAAAGACGAAAGCCTTAAGAAGACACATAAGTGAAAAATACACGATACCAGTGCACCTGATGAAAACACCCCTAACCTAACACTGCAGAATGCGATGATTATAGAATACCCCTTAAAACAATCACAAACATGGGCCACAAACAGCCGAAAGCAGTAGAGGTCATTGAGACAATATCCTGTTAGATGAACATAGCAAATGATTTTAACCAAACAAAATAAAGCAAGAAAAAACCTACTTGAACAGCCTATAGACCAGTTAACATCCTACGTCACTTTCTTTTGTTGACTGCCAATCCATGCCTGCCAATCGTTATGGCCCATAGTATTAAAACTCTAACAGATACAATTGCCCAGTGTGTAACAGTCAGGCCGACCTAGTTCAATATACCAGGCCCTAACATGTTTACAAACATTGCTGTTAACTGGTCTATATGACCTCACGCTCACTCGAAGATGGACAGTACGACATTTCAGCTTTAATTAATTGAACAACAGAGATGGACGCAATGGTCCAAGTGTGCAGTCAAGGATAACAAAAGCAATAGAAAACATAACTATACATAATAGCAAATACGCGCACAGAAAACGCACAACAGATGTACGCACACCCGCCTATATACGCATATACACACATACCTGCAAACATAATATAGCGCAAACATAACTTGTTACAATATTTCAAAAATTTGCAACACAAGCATACAACTTCGGATCGCACGATTTTACTCATTTAAAAAAAAAACCCATACACACAAAACATATACAAACAAGCATACATACATACACATAACACATACCACACCATACAAACACACCAACAAACAAAAAAGGGTCAATTCTATGTTGCGCCTGAGCAAGCACCGAGACAATACAAACAAAGGTTACAAATATACTGAGTAATATGGAAAACAGTAACATGGATAATTAAAAAAAAACAAATATCGAAAATTCGACAAAAGAATAAAACTGGACATATGAACACAGGCATTTTTAAAACAAATAGGGCGATGGCAGAAATAAACAAAATGAAAGGAATAGCATGGAATCGCATCATAGAAAAGAAATAAACCTAACAATATATTAAAAACAGAAAACAAAAACAATCTACATCCACGTTGGAAGATACAATGAACACAAAAACATGACGATTCTTTTTGAACAGACAGGGTACCAGAAGCTAACAGAACCAACGAAAAAAGGAGAATAACAGATGAATAGTATGAATAATAATAATAATAATAGCAGAGATTTATATAGCGCCTCATGCTATTGGCCTCTAAGCGCTTTCACAAATGGTCGCTGATCACTGGGCCCAACCATACCATAAACCATTTAGCATCATTCAAGGGAGCAGCAGATCGGGATCATCGCTTTCCCTTATCAGTAAACATACATCGAGATAACCATCGCAGCCGGGACCAGCTTCCAAATAGCGCATGGGTAATCGGACAACAAGCGGTTAATTTCTTGTCCAGGGAATTACAATATAGCTGAATCTCACAGGCCGCGAATAGTAAAGGCAACCCTACCCTAACAAGAGAGCACCGAAGCACAATAGAAAAATTAGCAAAGCATGTTTGGGTAATGGATAACTAGAAATAAAAGGCTGGGATAACACTTCATGCAGACGAGGACTATAGACTTAGTTAAATAGCTTTGAAAAGCCCAAACGAAGAGAAAAACACACACACACCACTACCAACATTCTGTAATAACATTTATCATGCAGTCAATTGATCCAAGGGATCAAGGAATGGATTAATATATTTCACTGTTGATACCAAGTTAAGATTACACAGTCACCCGGTGAGAAAGCAGATACAAGTCCGTGGGAGCCATAGTCCGGGCTCCATAGACGATAACGGAATAAAGCGGTGAAACTAATGTTGCGTGAAGAGTCAACGAATCGATTTCCCTATTGTTCACCATTCTTCCCGGATCTAGAGTACGCCGGACATATTACTTCTACACCGGTCATCCATGTGGTATAATGGGTAAACTAAAAATAACACACAGTTAACTCTTCATGGCAGAACCTAGGACTAATATACGTTTAATGGAATTTGGAAAGCACAAAGGAAGGAGACGTAAACACACAACAACACGACAAACACTCTGTATAATATTTATAAGCAGTGATTGATCCAGGATCAGTAACCTAACAAAGGACTGCATTATATACATGATACCAAAATTACAGTCTTGTTCGGTTTGACTGCTCAACCATGATCTGGAATATACAGTACGCAAGTGTCGATTGCGACTGAACGCCGGACTTGCTTAATCGATGGCACTCGTGATTGAAACAAAATGGCTTCTAATGTTGCAAAGGATTCCCAAATTAAAGGCATGTGTGACGCTCCTCTTGATTCACCGCAAGGTAATCCATAATAGTTAAAATCTCAAGTGATGATGATCCTGAGCTCGAAGCCTTGTACAGAGTGCCGTAAATCCACAAACCATGATTGTCGAATTCCACCGCGTTGACTGAATTATCTGCGGTGTCTGAGAAAATAATGCTGTCCTGACACTTCATGATGGTTGAGTCGTGTACCAAGGTAAAGAACTTGGAACATATCTTTTAAAGTGACAGGAGGAGATTTTTTTGAGGATACCAATTTCTCTCAATGGAATCGGTTGTAGACCACCTACCGAGAACGTTTCGAAGGCTTATTGAACAAACAAGTACAAAATAAAACCATAAACCTTGTTTGAACTTGCCTGCTATCGTAATCGTTCCCAAAGAGCAGCCTTTACGGAATAAAGTGCATGTGATACTGTGCTTTATTCCGTAAAGGCTGCTGAATTCTGAGTCGTGTCAGGCAAAGTGGGATCAGTAAATGTACCAACCCCTTTGACTTTCTGTCGTGCACGACAGAAAGTACTAAATCATCATCTTACTATATAAAGACGGCATAATCGGCTTATTCAATTCCGGTGTAATCTAATACATTGGTAAGCATTCCAAATATGCAAAAAGAACTGGGGTTCGACAAAAATTGGGGGCGCTTCTTTCTGGATATCTCCTCATATCTCTTTAATGGAAAAAGAAATGCGCAGCGTGGATGATATTACAACGAGACTGGGCTTTATTCCGAATTGAATACATGGTTTCGATGGATCTGCACTTGACCGGTCTCTGATCATGAATCAAAAAACTAAAAATTTATCTCCAACAACAAGAAATCAAGCAAGCAAACCAAAAAAGCAATATTACCTTGGAAATTCAGGTTTAGACAATCTTAGGAAAAATTTCAAAATTAACTGCCAATATAACCTTAAACAAGAACAAGTGAGTTGTCTTCATTTAAACCAACAACGTGGTCTAATGAAAAATGGTTCCTTTAATGAAATATCATGAACGTTCTCGACAAAGGAATTCGTAGTAGAAGAAATGGACCTAGTTTGCCAATGGGGCAGACGCAAGAACAAGTGAGTTGTCTTCATTTCAACCAACAACGTGGTCTAATGAAGGATCAAGGATGTTTCCTTTAATGGAATAGCATGAACGTTCTCGACAAAGGAGATCGGAATGGCAAGCACTTGAGTATACTTGGTGCTCTCTGTACATTTACTATCTATATGGCTGTTACTCTTTTTTAAAACTTGGAGTTTTCTTAGGTTGCCAAAATGTATTGGTAGATTCTCAAGACACAAACAATCCCACGCAAATTGGAACACTAAGGAAAGTATATTTTAGATTTAGTGTAGGGTTAAACTGCTGGACAATATATTAAGATTAATATTGTCGTGGAACTTTAATTCTCATTTGCTGTCTATACTCTAATATTTATTATTTATATTTATTTTTAAGTCTAAGGTGACTGGAATTAGTGACAAAACCTTTTGGGATTTAAAAACAATTCCTTTAGATTCAAATATAAATCTTTAAATGATTTTATAAACAGTTTTTGACTCATTTAAAGGTTTATTTTTAAATCAAAAGGACTTATTTTAAGTAAGTCTTTTCACGGATTTAAATTTTTTAAGTCCAAAAAAGGTTTTGTCACTAATTCCAGTCTCGTTAGACTTAAAAATAAGTCTAAGGAATTAAGAGAGTAAGGGTGTTATCATTGAACAATCACACCTTTGAACTTGGACATTATAGGTCACCTCCAAACTAGGTCATATCAATTTAAGGTAAAGTGAATCTTGAAGATGTAAAATAAATCATGTATTTATCGGGTTGCTTTTATTGATGTAACCATGTTTTGGACCGCATTCCTGAACACATTATTCTGTTATAATACAGAAAAACTAAGATCACTTTTTGTACTATAATCCTTCAACCAGTGTGTCACCGCAGACACAGTTTTGGGACAGCGCCGATTATTTGGGAGAGGAGGCAGAATGGTGGCTCGCTTCACATGCTCCTGAAATAACTATCCTAATCTCGCCATTTCAGGTATACTGAAGACTATAACAACAATGTGTGTTTTCCTCGTATCAAAAACACGGCGCTCAAGCCTCAAAGTCATTACGGTTCAACTCACCTGTTACTGATACTATTAAAGCAAATGGGACGATTTATTCAGAATGTTTTTGAGAGTTATGTATCTATGCCTTTCACGTTGACTTGAATGATTCAATTAGGCTGACTCAGAGATTTTCCCGCGATGGGCAAACTACAATTTGTCAAACCCACTCGTTCTTTTTTGCATGTACATATCTTTGTCCATATACCAAGCAATTGTGACATAACTCACTCAAATCGAATCCTTCATATAGAAAATCACAACTTTTGTTATTGTTATACACGGTTATCCTATGGCACATGTTAATGGGCATCAATGTTTAAGCTGCATGAAACGGAAAATTCGATTCATCTCTAACTTTGGATTTAACATTTAGGGCGATCTTTAGTCTGCCGACTATTTTTAAATTTCCTCTCAAAATAAATTATATTTTGGAAATCTCTGATTCAGCCTTTAGCACAAATTTATTTGTTCTGCTAGCGTACTGCACATCCAATGCACATCCTTCATTCAATACCAGTACCTTCGAAAATTACTATAGTAGTTTCACAATAGTGAGACCTCATTAAAGTTTTAGGTCAGAGAATTATTTTAAACGGCCACGGGTAAAAAAGTTTATGACACTCTACAATATAGAGTAATCAAATACTGTTGACCTAAACTACATTATTTTACCTCTGAGATAGACGGATGTTTCATTCAGCATCAGGATGAAAACACAGGCATTATTTCATTAAACGTATTGATAATACCTTTGACACTGCAACTACCATTCGTTATCACAGCATTGGAGAAATAATGTATTCTTTTTATATCGATGCACACATAACACCACTAAGTTTGTATTGGTCATCAAAAAAGGGAGATGGCCTATTTAAGTAGATGAGTTTTCATTTTGATAGAATGGACTCACCCAAAACTCCTCTTGTAAATTTTCGCACCGGAGATATTTAATCCCGTTTTGTGTGAGTGAGAGCTAACACGTGATTTTGTAAGCGCCCTAAAGTGCTGTGTATATAATCTTGGTCGCCAAACTGAGGCATATTTGTGTCTTCATACTTCAAACTAAACATCCTTTAGCCCTAGATTTCACAGGGAAAGTGAGAAAAATAACAGCTTTCTGCTTGATACTGAAATCTCGACCACTTCCGGTAAAATTTGGGGTCCCTGGGACTAGGCTATTAGCGATCGGGCCATGGCCTTTAAGAGGATTATTGCCCAAACGGATTTGACATCTGGCCAACAATAGCATGCGTCCTTCAATCATTAACAACATTTGTATAACTGAATACATCGGTTGCCAGTAAGCCTATTCTGTAAAGAACTTTGTCCCATGTTCCAATCTGTTTTGTAATGCAACAAGGCCTAATCTCCTGCATGGCCGGGGGATTGACCCCATATCAATATCAACTCGTGTCTGAAGATGCACGGGTCTCATGTAATTTGAAATCTCTATAGAGGTTAACACAATGGGATGAATCTACTATACCCACTATTTTTGGTGTCTAGGTGATTTCTATTCTTGGTATCTTGAATCTTGTAGCATGATAAATAATACATTGCACTTGAAAAGTCTTAAATATCTGAATTAAATGTGTCTATGTTACCACGCCTTTGTAACGACAGATGATGACGATGAGGACGTTGACGACGACGATGACGAGCACAATCTCGCAGTAAGGGGGATATAATCAAAGACAATTGGTCATTACTACCGGTGTCATAATAATTATACTACCGTTGCCGTGTGACTGATTTCCTACCACCCACCTGCCTATTGATTCTCCATTGAGTGCCGTAAACATCGTGTGTCTCAGCACGTACCCAAATGGCCTCGTCACAAGGTCACGGTTTTATTTCCCGTACCTGTTGCTATGGTAGCTAGACACTCTCTCAGGGGGACACTCAGTTTCCTTACACCGGCTTACCTTTCTATCATGACTATAATCTTTACCACACAAAAATCGTTCTTTCAAGTAGCTCGTCCGTCCCCTCCGCATCCATTTTCCCTTTCAGAGCAAACTGGTTTCATCACCAACCATAAACCCCTACTACTTCTTTGCTTATGATAGGACAGTTGTTTATGTGATGTATATCACGCGAGGCGCCAGTACACGGAGACAATAGCATCTGTCCTTAGAGGGAAGGGACCACCGTATTTTTTCCATTCAACGGATCTAGCCTCTTTCTCAATAAACATACCTGTGCGTCAACTGCATCCGATAAATTACCTGTAACAACAGAAAAACGCGAGAAGATTTTTTCACATTCAGACTTTCCCTAATCCCTGATTTGCACACTGATACAATGCTTTTTCTCTTTTGGAACAATGAATAGCCAGGCTTATCTTCCCACCTACGAACGTGTTGAGCGTGGAAATATTTACTTTTGATACCAAAATTAGAAATTCTAAAAAGCAGCATAATTTATGTTTTATATTGTCCTGAAAGTTGGCCCCTTGTTTCAAATGTTAGGGCAGTTCGGTACAAATACCCTGTAATAAATCTCTTTTTGGTGTTTTTTCTTATCAATATAATATCAATCAATATTTAGTTGTTCAACACAAAATACACCCAATACATTTAAATATTAATACATTTGAAATAATTATTAAACATAATGTAGTTCATATGTTCGTAGTATGACCAAAGGTAGGGAGGCAACTACTTTCTTCCAAAATAGTCAAACATCAGTCGATGTTAAAAGAACAAATGAAGACCTGAGCGCAAAAATTACTTAACGTCCACATTTGGCCAAATTGAGTTATCACGAGTTTTGAGTTTCTTAGGGTCATAAATAAGTATTATGATTTTTTGTTTAAAAATAATTCATCCACTTTTAGGGGGTGGTCTATTTTTGCAATAACCCAAGTTGAGGGCAAAAGTACTAAAGTCCACCCATAGCAACAGAGATATACATAGCAACGTACAACTCAATGGTGATATCTAATGAGTTAAGGCAGATAACAGGGTGTCAAGATAAAAATACGGTAAAATTTTGAAAAAATTTGTATAACAATTTACTGTTTGTTGTTGTTTTTGGCCACTTTTAAAGAAATCCTATAAAAATCTTTGACATCTTCGCATGAACGACAGTCCATTACTCGATTTGATGCGCGAAAGTCCAAATCGTTTATGTATGTATCATGTACTCATTGCCCGATCACACTTTCCGGGGTATAGTCACCCATGTAAGGAGAGTTAGAGGTTGTTTAGTCCACTTTTTAAGAGAAATTTTAGAGAAATCTGTACGTTTTTTTTAGCCATCAAAACTATGCATTACTTCCAATTTGAGCGCAAAAGTAACTTAATTCCAAAATTGATATATGATTTCATCTCGTAATCAATTGCCCGCATCACACTTTTTGTCCTCCCCATATCATTCCAAGTTTGTTTCTATTAACCATGCTAATTTAAAGTGTATATCTCTTCCATTAAATTCCTACAATATATTTAAAATTTTGAAGGACTGTACTCAAACATCAATATGGACTAAGTACTTCTTGCGCTCAGCTTAAATTAGAATCTGTTAATTTAGCAAATACCGTTTGTTCATTAGGGCCTGCATGCAGCTTCAAGTTTTTAAAAATATATCTTTTAAATAAAGCATTTTAGAAAGCAACTACCAGACACATAACAATTAGAGATATTTTCTAGTTAACATTCTTGACATGTAAGGTTGTCCAAAATCTCAATTAGTGAATTATGAGTTTTCCTTATATCTGGCAAATCTTGTCTTTACTGATGAGTCAAAAAGATTCTTGCTGATGGACTTCATGTAGCGATGTGGTCAGGAGGAATTATTATCATTAAGTTACCATAGTTCCTCGTATCTATCGGTTGTCTTACCGTAACGAAGGCAGGAGGCAAATGCCGATACGTATGATGACCATTGAATAATAATTTTGAATGTTTACTAATTAAACTACTGGTAGCCTAGCGAGATATCGTACTGGGTGTCTAAAATCAACCACATCTTTACATGATTTCAGACGTGGTAAGCGTGGAGTGGTAAAAAAGAACATGATTTTTTTTTCCGAATATAGCAAATATAGGGAGAAGAGAAAGAGGGGAGAGGGCAGGAGTATTTAGTTTTAGACGAGTTTGAAAGCACAACAACACCTTGCAAAATCAATGGAAAACTGTTTAATTGACGGAGTGTAATTAATATGCCGATGTATCAAATAATCATCAAAAAGAAGTTGGTGTACCCGATCACATCGTCACCGCCAGTTTTCTCCATCAAATTACGAGTTTTGGTATTCAGCAAAGATTTCATATTTTTCCTCTTTACCAAAGTGAAATTTAAGACCTGACCCAGGAATTAATGTTTTCTTTTCGATGTTATGACAAGAAGCCCCAAATGTGGCCGCCCACCCTTAAAGGTCATTTCGTGATTCCAGCTCCTTCTGTTTATTCATTGTTCCCTAAATATCTTGAGAAACACTTATTCACATAATTTGAAGTTGATTCGATCTTTTGTTTTTTATGTTAATGAGCAATTTCTTTTGTCACCGGTCCCTCGACCATTGTGCCGTACACGAACGGAAAATACAAATTGGCGATATTTCTTGACAGATAGAACCGAATTTATCACGAAAGATGATACCCTGGATACTACGGCTAATGGTTCAGATGATATAAAAAGCTCAACTTTTGCAGGTAAGTCGGGGACGAGGTTGCGGATCACGAAATGCCCCTTTAAATGTACAACCATATCCTATCCGGCCAATTTAGTAACATTTTGCTTCTACTCTGCTAACCAAACGGCATGACCAATTTACTCATTATTATGTTCTAAGCGGATCTTTCCATCAATACATTCTACAGTGGTGAGTCAAAAAAACCCTACATTCAGAATAAAAAATAATGAAATAGTTATAACGGTTATAAAGAAGGATAAACAGGCTGTCTAAAACGTTTATTTGGTGTCATTTGGATTTGGAGGAACGAAGTTACTCCTATTTTGCTGAGAGACTTCAAAATCCTGTTAGGCCGATTTTGAAGGCCAAACAAAGATGCATCGCTGACATAAGGTAACATGGTCTTCAGCAGTGATTGATACAAACATTTAACCTAAATTATGTTAAACATAGAAGATGAGAGAGTAATTGACGTATAAAAATAATATCCCCGAGATTAAAAAGAAAATGCCTGAGTGAAAAATGTTCAATTCCCAAATAAGAAAAATTTCAAGATAGCTGGTGTAAAGACGCACAGTTTACTTTGGTTCAAGCAAGATTTCATGGGTTAACCTACACGAACCTGGGAGGCAAAAGTGAACCCTAGAACGTTTTTGTATTCCGCTGAAAAAACAGCAGTGCGATATTTAATTTTAAGTTTTATTCCGATTTAATTTACAGAAACTTCAGCTTTAGTTCTCTTGCAAGTTATGGACGCTGAGGATATACTGTATTTGTGCGAAATATTTTACCTTCAGAGATGTAAAACACAATTTCTGAGCAGTTTCATTATGTCATGAACTGATGTCATGAAAATGGATGGTTTTCAATAACTGACTCTTTATGATTGACCAATGGTAATTTTAATTTTGAAGATTTTTTTACTTATAATTATGTTACACAATAGACCTTTTATTCAACTGATATGTTTTGTCCGAGAAGAAATCGATACCACCTGATTGCATTGTGTGAATTGTCTTTGCCTAAGTGTATGGTATGACGTCGGTGGTTTTCAGGTCTCTCCGCATTATATGGATACTAAAATCGGGCCAACTGAATTTTTTAGGTCTCTCCACATAATTGTCATAGTTTCTGAACCAAAGTCAGAAAGACACCAAATAAAAATCTTCTGATAGCCTGTTGATCACTCTAAACAACCAAGCCAAACATTGAAGCAAAAATAACTTTAACCTTTAAAGAAAAAATCTTTCTTGAATGTATGGTTTTTATTGACTCACACTGTACAGTAAATAAAATACAAATAAAACTGTAGACCTATTGGGTCATTTTGTCATTCTTCATTAAATTTGCCGGCCAGCCCCAATTTACACGATCTGTCAATCCTCTGCGTCAAGAGGTCCCTGGACTCGTCCACATGGCTCCGGAAACTCTCCATTTCCTCCTTTACATACACTTCTGATTGGTTGATTTTCATTTTGTTGTTTCAAGCACAAAACAATTTGGCCAAATCAGCTGATGAATGGAAAAAACAGTGTTTTCTCAATGTGAAAATATCAGTTACAAATTTAGACATTCTGCATCCTTATGTTATTCTAAATCTTTACAAATAAAACAACTGTTGCATTTATTACATCTACTTCATAATTTACAACATTCACAGACATTTTGCCCTCCAAAAAATTAAAAAACAACATTACAAAAAATGGACCGACCGTTTTTAGAGAGAGAACCAACAATTTCTAGAAACGCTACTCCACCAAACTGGAAAATATCAGGAAAATGAGCGCCTGTGGGTGGTGAACCTGTGAAAAAAACCCACCACTCAAAATATCTTTTTTCCCATCAAAAACTAGGAAGTGTAGGAAGTAAATACCCGGTTATATTTATTTCAGAAATAATGCACTTGTCAATTTCCAATCCCGGCCCTGGGGTCCCGGGACATAGCGGGGTATATGGCCGGAATAGAAGAGCATGTACAAAAAAGTATTGCCCCGCAAGCGGGATGTTAGCCGGGACTTGCCCGGGAAGGAATGTACGTCCTGCCGGGACAAGCATTGATGATAGCCGGGACTTAAACCGGGAGGTACAAAATTTTTCCCGGCTCTGCCGGTGTCATATAATGGGGGACTTAAACGCATGTGTCACACCATACAAAACCAGGCTATCAACGAGCAGTATCGCCCGTCAAAATCTTAGTATATCACGCATTTTATATAGCTACCATGCAGTCCGATCATGTACATGTCGTGAAAGCAAGCTATACAAGTAGCACACACGCAATCGTTCTAGCGCACGCGGTCGAGATATCAACTAATCCGAGGATCGATATTTCAACGTAAAATCGCCAGAAAACATCAAAAATCAACAGGAAAATGTTTAAAAATAATATAACCTGAATCACAAGAAAGAAATTACGGTACTAGAAGGTGTGTGTCGATTTCATTAATCGCCCAGAAGAAATCGCAGAAAAAACATCAAAAATCAACAGGAAAATGTTTTTTTAAAAAGTAATATCACCTGAATCACACGAAATTACGGTACCTAGAAGTGTGTCTGAATAATTAATCATAAAATTAAAAAAAAAAAAAAAAAAAAAAAAATATTATATATTTATATTCTTCAATTTTGTTTGGGGTGGTAAGGGCCTGCCTCCAGGACTCAAGAAGTGGACCCGAACTTATACCTCTCCGTCTTGCAATAAATGACCCATTTTATAACGATCAAGAAGTGGACCCAAACTTATTTGATTTTTATTATGTTTAATCGCGTTATAACCTTTGTGGTTTTAATAATACGTGAGTACGAGTCAAAAATAGTCATGGTAATAATATACACATTTGGTGTTTAAAAGTTATGGAAAACTTTAAAGTTGGGCTACAATTTCCTGGATGTTTTTTATCCTCAAATCAATGTCCCGATCGTCCTCTTCACAAAATTGTTTAGGGATGTGATTTTATGTGTAAGATATAATCTGTTCTTCCACAATGGCCTAGACTATCAATTTGAGAGCAAATTGAAGGAATTTCATATTTTGTGAGAATGGGCCAGTGCCGCTTGAATATTCTTGACAGCAAACCACATTTAAAATGCCAAACTACAAAACTAAACTAAAAGCAGGAACAAGATTGATCAAAGGAGTCAGTAAACCTGAACAAAGGAACTGCATTAAAATAATTGATTGCTAAGTAATACCTGATACCAAAATCTACGTCTTGTCGGCTGACTGCCCTCAACAATGGATCTGGATATTACAGGACGCAGGTTGCGATTGCGACTGAACGCCGGACTTGCTTAATCGATGACCACTCGTGATTGAAACAAAATGGCTTCTAATTGTTGCAAAGGATTCCAAATTAAAGGCATGTCTACGCTCCTTCTTGATTCACCGCAAGGTAATCCATAATATTAAAATCTCAAGTGATGATGATCCTTCGCTCGAAGCCCTGGTAACAATTGCCGTACTCCACCAACGCAAGATTGTCGAAGTCCACCTCGTTGACGCGCGTTTCTGCTGTGTCTGAGAATAATGCTGTCCTTACACTTCATGATTGGTGAGTCGTGTACCAGGTAAAGCCGACTGAACTTGGGGTTATGTATAACGACACAACAAACCATTGCGAAGCAGTATTTCCAAGCGCACGCCTGCCGCACGACACAAATGCGTATTCAACTTCAACAGAGTCACTGACGATCCATAAAGCTCCTGACATAACGGGAGTAAATTCGAACTTAACCCATACATCCAGGATTGTTAGAACGGCGTCGGAGTGCAGGGGAAGGAAGTGTGAAAAGGAGGGGGTCGAGGAGGCTAAAAGTCAAATGGAGCATAAAGCGAAGCAAGTGTAATACCGCAGCGCAAATGCCTAAACATGGTAAGTAGCACATATAACTGTTTTCTGTGGACTATTAGAGAATATTCACGTAATTTCCTTCACACCAATGCTCGTCTATATTAATCGCCAGACGGGTAGTCGCCGATTTTAATAACGCTCAGAGAAGCGCCCCCAATGTTTTGTCGAACCCCATATTTTTTGATATTTGGAATGCTTACCAATGTATGAGATTACACCTGAATTGAATAAGCCCCATATTGCCGTCTTTATATAATAATACTTATGATTTATGTACTTTTCTGTCTTGCACAACTAAAGTCAAAGGAGGTTTCGATGGGGAGGCGATTACGATAGCAGGCAAGTTCAAAACAAGGTTTATGTTTTATTTTGTACTTGTTTGTTTAATATACCTTCGAAAGGATTCCGTAGGTGGTCTAAACCGATTCCATTGAAAGAAATTCCAATATCCTCAAAAAAAAAATCTCCTCCTGTCACTTTAAAAGATATTTTCAAGACTGTTCCAGTCGCGAATGTTTCGGATACGTAGCTGTTTTTTAAACACAGTCTTTCTGTTGGGAGAACAGCTGATAGTGGTAGGAAGATCAGTACCAAAGACCAGAGGAATGTGTTCCACTACTCTTATTGCCTCACACAAAGACGAGCTGTTTGGTGAACTCGGCATTCGGGCCTTATCACATTCAATTATCACGGCAATTGAGTGCTGTATGCATTGTTTGTTTTCAGCACTGTAACCAATGGCCCTCGTCTACAAGGTCACGGTTTATTCCGTACATGGTGCTATGTTAGCTATGACACTCTCTCATGGCGACACTCATTTTCTTTACCCCGGCTTACCTTTTTATCATGACTATAATCTTACCCCACAAATTTTCTTTCAAGTAGTCTCGTCCATCTCTCCGGCATCCAATTTTCCCTATTTAAGAAGAAAACTTGGTTCATCAACAAACCATAAACCCTCTACAACTTCTTTTCTTATGATAGGACAGTTTTTTATGTTATGTAGAATCACGCGAGGCGCCATTACACGGAGACAATAGCATCTGTCCTTAGAGGGAAGGGACCAACGTAATGTTCCATTCAACGGATCTAGCCTCTTCTTTAATAAACATACTTTCCGTCAACTGCATCCGATAAATATACTGCACAAAAACCGAGAGAAATTTTCGACATATCCCGATTCCCGAATCCGGATTCTGCACCTGATTGCAATGCTTTTTTCTCTTTCGGCAACACTAATACAATCTTATCATCAAACTATCCCAGTTGAAATGGGGTTTGAAGCTGGAAATATTACTTTGACACCAAAAATTATGAATTTATAAAACAGCATAAAGTTGTGTTTTATTATTTGTATGAAAGTTGGCCTTTGTTTCAAATTTAGGGCAGTTCGTGTACAATACCCTTTAGAAATCTATTTTTGGTGTTTTTTCTTTCAATTCTATATATATATCAATCACTCTTTATTTGTGTTCAACACAAAATACAGCAACATATAATTTTAAAAATTAACCATTTTTAAGTAATTATGAACATAATTTTAGTTCATATGTTCGTAGTATGACTAAAGTTAGGGTGTACTATTTTCTTCCTAAATTAGTCAACCATCAGGTCGATGTTAAAAGAACAAATTAGAACCTGTTTAATTTAAAGCAATACATTTGTTCATTAGTGCCTGCATGCACTTTCAATGTTTTAAAAATATATCTTTAAATAAAGCATTTGAAACCAACTTACAGACAAAATCACATATAGAGATATTTTTGTCCGTTCACCAGAAGTGGTTATTTAACCTCAACAATTACTGATTCTCATGAATAAACACCCGGATGGACTGTTCTACCTGCAGATGTGAGGAAGACGTCAACACGCTTTTACTGGAATGTCCCATGTACAATGCGCAAAGAACAGCTCTACTTAAATACCTTGGCGTTAAATCCGATCTTAAGGGGCTCGTTGGTGGAAGTCTCCCCCTGGTAAAGAAATTCTTGATTTTATTCAATCAGTGTTATAGCCGTTAAGGGGTTACCTACACTTGTATAATTGTTCTTTTTTTCTTTTACTGTCTGGCGTGTGTGTCAGATTTGGTGTTGAGCTGTAGGCATGCCTGACTGGGAGATGGTGATTGATATCTTAGTCTACGGGGTCCGGGCCTTAAAGTGTGGACATACACCCCAAAAAAAACGCCCAGTCAGGGCTGTTTTTTCGGTAGGTTTTATTTTAGGTTTATGGATTACCAGGTTTGGCACGCCGTTAGACCGTTTCTTTTTCATTAGTCCTGGGGGGGATATTATTATTTTTTATGAGCCTTAAAGCTTCGTAGGTTGATCCTGATATGCACCGTGTTTCAAATAACTATATATTGTAGTATAGTGTCATTGCGCACTTCTTGTACTAACTATAATGAATAGCTGCACGT